>BROG01000316.1:530000-820404 GCA_030159075.1 Atrina japonica | reverse complement strand
ATATTTTTATATATATATATATCATGACACAGCGATATCGTACTACGACGGTTCGTGGTACATGTTATCACCATATATAAAGGAGTATTTAGTATCTTAACAACGTGTATAAGAAACATTTGCTGTATTCTCTTAGGGTAAGTAGTTTCTTATTACTTATTCTATTTACCGGACACGAGCATCATCATGATTTTAGAAGGCTTACAATGAAAATGACTTAAAATTGTTCTCACTGACTAAGATATATGTTGAAATATGGCAGTATATTGATTATTTTCATATTTACTGACTTATCTACATTCTGCATTTACATATTCTCACAATTCCTTTGAAACACACTTACTTCGACATTTGTCGCATATATTTTGAAATAATAAACCAATAAAATAGACCTGCAAAATAATTAATTTATTATAATTTTTAAACTTTATTTAGTTTTAGTATAGAAAATAATAATATTTTTATCATCATTATCATAATCTCATTTTAAAATGTATTATAAATTCTCATTACTATCAGTATTGATTTTATTACTTTTATTATTCTCGTTATTTCCATCATCATCGACGTCTTCTTTATAATCATTTTGATTTTTTTATAAATCATTCATCATATTTTATCTTTATCAGTTATCATTTTCAATTATTATTATTATTATTATTATTATTATTAATATTATTGTTGTTGTTGTTGTTGTTTTATTGTTGTTAATTTTATCAATATCATTATTATTGCTGTTTATTTTACTGAATATTATTATAATACCAATGTTTTAGCTTTACTAAGAGATAAAAAAAATGGTCCAGACGATCGTTTCTGTCAATAAGACTTCATCAGTTGAGCTCGAGTTTCATATCAATGTATATTTTCAAAAGGAAAAGTGGTATCATACAAGGTCACGTAATAAAGCGAAATGTATTACCAAATCCATCTTAGAGTGCCGACTGTAAAATGAATATCTTACGTTGAGAAATTTAGAATTTAAATGGTGCTCTCTGAAATGTATTTGAATTGTTTCAGTGTTTGATACAGCATTATCTAAGATGAAGCTCATCGTTCTGCTGGTGTTTTTGTCAACATGTCTTCAAGAAGTTCATTCATCACCCAGTTCAAAATCAAACAAACCCAAGTGTAAAGGTAAATCATTATGAACGATTAGAATTATGAATTTTTCCTGTTATTTCAAGTAGAAAAATGTCATGAGTCTTATTAAAGTGCAATAGTCTTCTATTTCTTCTTATCTTCATTTTATAAAGTTCCAGTGTAGATAAATGTTGTTTGTTGTAGTTATCTTTAAAAAAAACAACATACATTAGAGACCGTTTCACCATGACTGCGGTTCTGTAACGATCGATAACAAAATGATACAGATTCCATCAAAACCATAGACGTCGTCAAAGTAACTGATTGTTTCATGACGTCATTTTCCAAGAATCAGTTACATTTTGCCATACAAAGTTACAGGTCTGCAGTTATCGTGAATAGGTTTTTCAATTTAAAATTTCAGATGCAAGGTGTCCAACAGACTGGAAAGGGTATTATGGTCATTGCTACCTTTTTACAACTTCAACTAACAATTTTCCAGCTGCAAAAGTAAGTCATTAGATATGTATTATGGCGCAAATACCAAATAAAATTTCTTTAGAATGTTAGAAAGTCCTATGATGTTCAGACTACTGTAAATCCGGTTCTATTCACGAGAATTTGGTTTACGCGTAATTTCGCGAGAGCTCTCGCTCGCGAAAATAAAATTATCATGTGATCAAGTAAGATAATAGTAAAACGAAATAGCATTCGAAATTGCGAAAATATTATCTCGCGAATGAATTAAGAAATTGTGTATCGCGAAAGTAAAGTCCCGCAAAATTTTCCGGATTTACAGTTTATAACATACATCTTTTTTCATAGTTTCTTTTAATTGTTTCTACTGCTGATCTTACGGTTAAAAGTTTTTTTTCATCCTTGCGTTGATGAACCAGCTTTTAAAAATGTTGAAGGAGTAGACATGGTATTGATATACTCGGAAAAATAACACCACAGTTTATTTTCCCTTACTTGACATTTGACAATGTTCCTAGGATTATTATTTAAGTTATTCCGGTGTGATATTCATATATAAATAGTAAGGCTGAATTAATCAATTGGAAATGAAAGAGATTTAAACCGGGAGCAATTTTTACATTTCACAAAATATATAGAATTAAAAAATGTTTATGCCTGTGCATATTACTTATTTGTTATTGTATACTAATCTAAGTAGTCAAAAGGAGGGGTTTGGAAAAGAGACACAGCTAATGCCCTTTTAGGACAATGTTTAAGACTGACAAGAAACGATGGCTGGTCCAATACAGTAGAAACATGTTACGGCTATTTTAAATCGGTCATGAGGCTTACACAGGGACTCGATTACTATTCATGTTTTAAATATCTTTTTATTTGTAAAATGGAATAATTTTGAGACAAAACTTATTGTGCATTCGTGAATATATAGTCACAAATATAGGTTATATTCTTACTAAAGGGTTTTCAATTTATGTAAACTCAAATTTCACATATGATTCAAAAAATGCTATGTCTTTCAATGTACATTGTATATTTAAAAGTAAGGGAAAGCAAGGTATTACAGTAAAATTCTTCATTTTGTATTAACCTAATATATGAAATGCTTTTCTTATCTGATTAAAGCAGAAAATGTGAAATCGATTGCTTTATTTCTATTTTCAGGCTGATTGCAATTCATATGGTGCTTACCTAGTACGCATAGAATCAGAAAACGAGAACAACTGGCTGTATAATCAAATCAAAACACTAGGTAATATATATATATTTCCAGTTTGCGAGCCTTATGGTGAGCAAAATGGAAAATTCAAAACTCGTTTTATAAATGTGATATGAATTGAAACTCACATTAATTAATCGATGACATATGATCTACCTAACTTGAGGATAAAATATTAGATTCTTATTTCTGTTCAATTGACCAAATTGTTCCATGTAAATTAATTTCTTGCGCAAAAATAAGTGCATGAGACATATTGTAAATATTGCTTACAATTTAATACATTCCCGGTACATTTAGGTCTATATTTTAAACAATTATCAACATCAGAGCAAACTTGATCAGATATTGAATTCGAATTTAAAGAATGATTGCCGAATTTAATACAACAAAATGAACACAATATGTTTTATTTGGCTGTCCCCATTCAAGTTCAAGTGATGTCATAAACTTGTCTTTTGTCATGGCCAACCTTTAGATGAATGATGTCGACATTTTTACTACGATTACTGCTTACGTAGTAAAAAAGAAGTTCAGTTTCCCGCATGTTGACCAATCTAATGCCGCCAGTCTTTTTCATACTTGTCATAAAGTATTTTTTGTAATCAGTTATGCAGCTGCATGGTATTATCTTAAGATTATATGTCATGGAAAAGATAATATACCTCCTCCAGCATTTAATTATCTCAAATTTTCTATAAATGTCGCCTGAGCGTCGTTCGGATTATCTTCTTTGAATTTGTCCCAAAGCTTCGATATAATTGGACAAGTATCGCATAACACTTGAAAACACCTCTCACACAAAAACTCCTGCAGAATCTGTCACTGCAACTTGATGCAATATATGGTTCTTTAATATATAGGCCTAATGATAACATGTTCTGCTTCATATAGGTGCACCCAGCACTGATTTCATGACAGGGGGTTTGAATCTGTTCCGTAATAAATGGTTATGGGAAGACTCGGCCGAATCATTTAAGTATTATGCTTGGCCGTCAAGTCCTACCGCAGCGAACAAGGTTTTAGTTATTCATTCCAATGGAAATGGTCAAACTCCTGAATGGAGAACGGGAGATTATGCAAATGGCTTTAGGTACATTTGTGAGGCAGAGGTAAGTATTTTCACCACACATATAGATAAATAGATAAACAGACAGATAGAGAGCGATGCAAAAAGACAGATGCACATACAGAAAGACAGATATAAATACATATACATGTATGTACAATAGTTCTTCAACAATTTTAAATAATTATTTGGAGATTACTCGAAAATTTGGAAAACAGCAACCATAACCAATATATTTCAGATATAACAACAGAATGCAGACTAGTTTTCGAATATAAATATCACTTTACAAATGAAGGAAGTTTTATAAGTACATCATAATTTACTATTTGTTTGTAACATCAAACATCTAGAATAATGTCTTTTTGTCATCATTGTATTCGGGTATCTTCTCTTTAACATCTCGCACACAACATTTTCAAATAATAATAATCATAATAATAATAATAATAATATAATCCGTCTATTCCGGAATATTCCGGTTTCTTGTTAATCCGGTGTTGTTAGCCGATCCCAAATTATTTCTCTATATGTTCAATATAAAAATATATTGTGTATTCCGGAATTTGTGTATTCCAAATTCCAGTGTAATGTAGAATAGTGACCCCGCATACAAAAATTACCCAAGGTCATTATACCCGGGCACTTATAGAAAATTAAGCCATACCTGTAGAAATATGACCCTTGTTCGGGATCAATTTTCTACGGATTTAGAAAAGTGCACAACGAAGTTAATATGTATGATGAGAGTTTATAACATACAAATACCACGTGAAATTTCAGTTTATGGGTTCACGTGATTGCTCAGTGATTGAGATATTCGATTGAAGATCACGTCAACCTCTTATCTCCTAGACGTGGGTTCGAATCTCGTTCGGGGCAATTAAAATTGTGATAATTTTTTTCTCCGTGAGAAAATTACAAGGAAATTAGTTCATTTCAAGTTTTTTATGTTTAACGTCCACCCATATACATATACAATGTATATCTTTCCATCAGGGAAAAATAGGACAGGAAAGCTAGACATTTTAGGAGAACAAAATGCACATTTATGTATTATACTGATGTGTTAACTAAAGAAATTTTTTTTATAAATAACACTATGAAACATTATTTTTCACACTGATGTAAAATATATATTTTATGTTTAACAGTTCATTTGAGATCTATTTTCCGTATTTTTCCTCGATGACTGTATTTTTTCTCTGTTTTATTAACTCAAAACTAACCCGTCAGAGAAGAAAACTTGGAATCAAGGCCTATTTTGTTAACATATCCAATCTTTGTAGATATTGCCTTAACGTTCACGCATAAAAAATTGAAAGACATTTGATCACTGGTTCATGGGAAGAAAATATTTAGATGTGTGTATCAAGTTTTTGTCCTTTTTTTTGGTCTTGGAGGCACAAACGGGTTCTCCGCGGTCCAGATCATAACTAGGCCTGATATATACACGATATCCGCCCTGTGTTGTTGTTTGTTTTCCTTAGAATGGAAGGGGTAACTTTTCTACGGAGGTCACTTTTTCACGGGACGAATAACAGAAATGTTGAAGCGGGTCATTTTTCTACGGCCACCCAGGTAAGGTTTCTGTGGAAGAAAAGTGACCCCATGTAAGATTTCTATCGTAGAAAAGTGACCCCAGGTAGTCTTTCTACGGCGGATCAATTTTTTACGTTACACCGGCTTAAATGTATGCCACCAAGTGATCAAATAAGGGGGAAATAACTCTGTGTAATCGGGACAGGTAGATAATTGTTGTAAGCCGATAGGTGTTTATCAATGGGTACGGGATGTTAGGTAATCGACCAGTTACATAGGGGCATGTCACTTGTATCGTATATGACTAGACAAGTTGTTACAAGTAAGTTCATATATAAATGTCTGTTGAATCAGTTGTAATCAGTTGGAAAATGGAGTCAACACCCTTCAAAAACTGTACAATTGGAGAGTGTGCTATCGTGTCACCGAAAAAGGCTAGAAAGAAACTACTCTTTCTAACGTAACGTTTTGTTACTTTTTTCCACCTGATATGTGTAAGCGGAGGGGTATTTTTTTCTTAGTTCATAATAGTTAGGATTTATGTATAGCTAACTAACGTAATAAAGTCAACATCGGCAATTTCCGTGTCCGTTGACCTTTAAGTTTTAAAGAAAGTTAAAAATAAGCTAAATAGCGGATTCAGAAAAAGTACCCTAAGTTACACTAAGGGAAATTAAGTACGACAACTGGGGGTAATATTTTAGAGAGAAAGTGTTTCTATCGAGAGCAATATAAAAATAATGTTTCATCATAATGACAAAGGTTTGTCGGCAGTTCTAAAATTTAGCAATTTAAATAAAACGTCGACGAGTACAAAAACAATAAAGGATAAGATGTATTTGACGTCTGTAGTTAATTCCTCTTCATTGCATATCCAAAATGTCAGAGAAAATTATGAAATGACAGGAATATGAAATTGACAAGAATAGTGTATTTTAGTGAACACTGGTGATATATTTTCATCTAGTCATTTCAGTTATATATTTAATGCTACTATAAACATCCTAAAATAGTGTCATAAAAGCACAAAGTTTTCATAAAACACAGTTTGGTATGTTCTCATTTCTATTAATATAGTATTTCTACATATAAACTGTTTACCATAATCAGTACATTTCCTCCATTTTGGGATATATGGAATATTTTATGCAATTAACAGGAATTTTTTGTTTAACCTATGCAATTAAAAGGGATATTTAACAGAATATGGTTTTGTGTTTTATGCAATAAATAGGAATATGCAATTATCAGGAACAAGAAATGCAGTATATCTGTGTTTGTATGTCTAGATCTGTTTGTCTGTGTTTGTATGTTTAGATATGTTTGTGTTCACATGTATGTCTAGATCTGTTTGTGTTTATATGTATATATGTTTGTATGTCTAGATCTGTTTGTGTTTATATGTATATGTGTTTGTATGTCTAGATCTGTTTGTGTTTATATGTATATCTGTGTCTGTATGTCTAGATCTGTTTGTGTGTATATGTATATCTGTGTTTGTATGTTTAGATATGTTTGTGTTCATATGTTTATCTATGTTTGTATGTTTAGATATGTTTGTGTTTTTATGTATATGTGTTTGTATGTCTAGATCTGTTTGTGTGTATATGTATATCTGTGTTTGTAGGTTTAGATATGTTTGTGTTCATATGTTTATCTATGTTTGTATGTTTAGATATGTTTGTGTTTATATGTATATCTGTTTGTATGTCTAGATCTGTTTGTGTTTATATGTATATCTGTGTTTGTATGTCTAGATCTGTTTGTGTTTATATGTATATGTGTTTGTATGTCTAGATCTGTTTGTGTTTATATGTATATGTGTTTGTATGTCTAGATCTGTTTGTGTGTATATGTATATCTGTGTTTGTATGTTTAGATATGTTTGTGTTCATATGTTTATCTATGTTTGTATGTCTAGATCTGTTTGTGTTTATATGTATATGTGTTTATATGTGTAGATCTGTTTGTGTTTATATGTATATGTGTTTGTATGTCTAGATCTGTTTGTGTTTATATGTATATGTGTTTGTATGTCTAGATCTGTTTGTGTTTATATGTATGTGTTTGTATGTCTAGATCTGTTGTGTTTTATGTATATGTGTTTGTATGTCTAGATCTGTTCTGTTTGTGTTTATATGTGTGTATGTCAAGATCTGTTTTGTGTTTATATGTATATGTGTTTGTATGTCTAGATCTGTTTTGTTTATATTATGTGTTTGTATGTCTAGATCTGTTTGTGTTTATATGTATATGTGTTTGTATGTCTAGATCTGTTTGTGTGTATATGTATATCTGTGTTTGTATGTTTAGATATGTTTGTGTTCATATGTTTATCTATGTTTGTATGTTTAGATATGTTTGTGTGTATATGTATATCTGTGTTTGTATGTTTAGATATGTTTGTGTTCATATGTTTATCTATGTTTGTATGTCTAGATCTGTTTGTGTTTATATGTATATCTGTGTCTGTATGTCTAGATCTGTTTGTGTGTATATGTATATCTGTGTTTGTATGTTTAGATATGTTTGTGTTCATATGTTTATCTATGTTTGTATGTTTAGATATGTTTGTGTTTATATGTATATGTGTTTGTATGTCTAGATCTGTTTGTGTTTATATGTATGTCTAGATATGTTTGTGTGTATATCTAGATCTGTTAGTGTGTATATCTAGATTTGTTTGTGTTTATATGTATATCCGTGTCTGTGTTTGTATGCCTAGATCTGTTTGTGTGTATATTTAGATCTGTTTGTGTGTATATCTAGATCTGTTTACGTGTTCATATGTATATCCGTGTCTGTGTTTGTATGCCTAGATCTGTTTGTGTGTATATCTAGATCTGTTTGTGTGTATATCTAGATCTGTTTACGTGTTCATTTGTATACCCGTGTCTGTATATCTAGATCTGTTTTTGTCTATATGTATATCTGTGTCTGTATGTCTAGATCTGTTTGTGTTTATATCTAGATCTGTTTTTGTGCTCATATGTATGCCAGTATTTTGTCTTTGTGTGTCTGTTGTCTAGATTTCTGTGTGTTATGATTATGTATACCTGTGTGTGGGTTTTTGTTCCTAATGTACGTTCGTTGCAGTGAAATGATATTGTAAACAAAAACTTATCTTCATTCGTAATGCTAAAACTGAAACGTTAGATGTTGAGACGTCTGTACCAATTGTGACGAGGATAAACTCCTCACGTATTTCATTGGACTTGACTGTGGACTCACGGCGGGTGTGACCGGTCGACAGGGGATGCTTATTCATCCATGGCACCTGATCCCACCTCTTGTTTCCAGAGGTCCGTGTTTGTCCATTTTTACCGGATTTGTATCTATGTCCTGGACATTCTATTGATTTATACTTTGGTATCTGAGATTTTTTATATTCAGAGAGTAGATACGATTTTTCACAATATTGAATATATTGAATTATATATTTGTTTTGCATTTATTTTCTAAAGAATTATTTTAAATTAACAATTATGTATACAGAAAAATTCCTATATTTTCATTCTAAATAATATAGATCAACAATTTCTTTTTTGCAGGATGAAACCTTGTCTGAATATGTCAGACGAAATCCCAGTGATTAATGCACAGATATTTGTCCGCTATTTTAGCGATGTGATCTGTTGTTTCCATGATGAATGGTTATGAAAATAGATGATTAATAGTTATGGCGTCATGTTATCAGTGTCTACTTTCTATATTGAATCTCTCTCTCTCTCTCTCTCTCTCTCTCTCTCTCTCTCTCTCTCTCTCTCTCTCTCTCTCTCTCTCTCTCTCTCTCTCTCTCTCTCTCTCTCTCTCTCTCTCTCTCTCTCTCTCGTACTAGCCTGGGTTGCGATTACTCTGTCGCATTAAATGAAATGTTGAGCTATCTGTTCGATAGCGGTTGTTGAGTCGTCTATACCAATTGTGACGGGATTTCTTCCTCACCTATTTTATTGGAATTAGATTGTCGGCTCACTCCGGGTGTGACCGGTCAACAGGGAATGCTTACTTCTCCATGGCACCTGATCCCACCTCTGTATTTCTAGAGGTCCGTGTTTGTCCATCATCACCAGATTTGTATATGTATCCTGGACATCCTGTAGATTTATACTTTGGTATCTGAGATTTTATATTGATACCTGATATCCCAGGCATCCTACAATGTTACCTGCGATAATAAGAATTTCTTTATAGACAATACTTGTAATATACATATATATTTATTATTTTCTTCGGTTAACCAAGGCCATTTCAAGTTTTTTTTCTCAGTTAAGCGTCTGCTGATAGATAAGTTTTAAGATCATTAAACGAAAAAAAAAACCACAAACATCTAGGGGAGAATTCGGAACATATACATTTTTTATTTTATCGATGTTAAAATAATTCTTGTCTTGTCTGACTTTCACTATGTCATGTGACAAAATATTAATCTTAAATAGCATGGTCAGAAAAGACTACTGAAATGATTTAATGGTATACTGAAACAATCTGACGACTGAATGATTTAGTGGTAGACTGAATTATTTTCCGCTATATTAAAGATCAAGGTTTCGTATAAGATAAGATTCCCTAGATGTACTAAACAGTTGGTCTAAGATTCGACCAAAAGAAGGATAAAGATACTTAACGTTCACTTGAAAACAATAAAATCACTGAAGTACCCGTATTATAGAAATGCATTCAAATTCCTGATTGTTGAGACGACGTCTGTACCAACTGTAATAAGGATTCTTTCCTCACTTATTTCATTTGGTTTTGACTTATTTCATTTGGATTTCCAGGGGCCCGAGTTTGTCCACTTTTCACTAGATTTGTATATATATATATATATATATATATATATATATATATATATATATATATATATATATATATATATATATATATATATATATATATATATATATATATATATCCTGGACCTTCTGAAGATAAATACTTTGGTATCTGAGATTTTTATATTGTAAAATTCTTCCACATACGCTGTCTCTGTTTCAAAATTCCATGACTAATATAGTGTTGTTTTATGATCCTTTTAAAACATTGAGATTCTAAATTGTAACTTATAGAGTTAGGCTTCTAGATTTATTTCCGAAATGGGACGTCCGCCTAACACATACCTTTAAAAGTCAGATGGAGTATTATGACAACTAAAGTCTGCCATCAGGACGTGAATTCTCTATAAAACAAAGGGAGTAATACCAAAATGAAATGCCTTGTGAGATCTAGCAATATTTTATTCACATATTTTATGCAGCTTCACATTCGGACAGTTCCTACTTAGTTCGGTTGACTATTGATTTTTGACAAGTTGAGAAAATGTATAAATTGACGAAAAACTAATAACCCATGTCCTTGAAATTCTGTCACAATGGTCCTATAATAATATCTAATAACATTCTCAATTATTTTTGTATATAAAGGTCAATCAGTTTTAAGTTTATAATCTACTATTTGTACCCTATCATTTTAAAAGCTCCCTCACGTGGTTCATTTCCATTTGCAACTTGTAAACATCACGCATACTAAATTTGAAAGAAATCTGATCATTGGTTCACGATATGAAGATTTAAAAAGTATCACTTTTTTACTCAATTTGGCGTACCTCTGGGTCCTAGCCCATTTTCTTTATCAAACTTATTGTAGCTTCACATGGGATAGCTTCTATCCAAGTCTAGTTAAAAGTGTCCCATTGGTTCTTGAGAAGTTGAAAATGTAAAAAACTTAATAATGCACGACGACCGATGAACGACGATTTCAAAAGGTCGCCTGAGCCAAATCCAGGACAATGGAGTGTATACATCAATTAGCAATATCTATATTTGGAGCTACTCGTACTGTCGTATATGATCAGTGAGCTATTTACCCTTCCGATAAATCAATTAATTACATTTCAATGAGGCTACGTCTGAACTTAAAATGTAATTTTGGTAATGTGACTAATTTGTTATTTACAAAACATCTGACCGTTTGACACCTGGGTTTGACCCAGGAAAAAACTTTGTATGTAGATCAAAATAATACACAGGCCGTTTGTTGTGTAGAGCAGAGTGTTGTTAGTAATGTAATATAAAATAAATTTGGCATGTCAATTCTATTTTTGTTAAACAAATAAAAATTCTAAATGTACATACAAAATGTAGCGCAGTACCGATATTGCTTATTCAAGTTTGCGCCTACTTATAACTGTGTTAGGCATTAAAATACACTGAATTAATAATTTCGTGTATGTGCATGAAAATTAAGGTAAAATAAAATCAGTTCAGATCGCAATTTTACACGATTCACAGAAAAGCGTTTGAACTGCAACCCTAAACTTTAAGACATTGATCTTAACCATATATACCCAAGCCTTATCCAATAACGTTAGTAGTTTTGCCTATTTTTTGTCAAGTATGTATCAAAACATATTGTTAAGTAGTCGTCCACCCTAATCCAGTAAATAGTTAGTCAAGATGTAAAAATCAAAGTATTTAAAATATTCAGGATGTCTAAGAAACAAATATACAAGTTTGGTGAAGGTTGGACAAACACAGACCTCTGGAAATATAGAGGTGGGATCAGGTGTCATGGAGGATCCAAAATCATTGTTTTGTGATCTGTCTGTCTGGTTTTTTGTTTACATTAAATGACATAGATTTTGACTTCCAATTTTAATGTTGCTTTATATAAAACGATAAAGGATGACTTTGATTATGGTGAACAGTCAACGCCATTTGCCTGAGTTATGGTTCTTTAATATCGTCATATATGACTTTGTTTTCAAAGTCAGGGGCATAGATTTTTCTGACACATATCTTGTTTATTTTTCAATATATTTTTGATTGAAACACGTTTTATTCATATCCATGATCAACAACTCCATTACAGCTAAAAGAAACACAAAGAGGTGAAATAAATTGTTTAGGATTTTATTACATAAATTATCAACACCTTGGATTTATTTCTATAGAGACAGAAAGAGACAGATACATGGGGTGAACACATACTGTAAGCAATTTTAGGAAAAACATAACCTTTGGGCTGGTACATGATGATTATTTTACTAAAAATGATCAATTATCAAAACATTTTGTATGTAAAAATGGAATCATTTCTAAAATTGAGTGACTTCCATAAAAATAACATCTTAAAATCTATGTTATCAATTGACGTGATTCTCTATAATTTGATCTATAATCAAGACAGCTGGGGAATTCAATTATTTTCATATTTAGCAGAGTTCTATGTAGGGAGACATATGTAAAATTAGTAGATGGAAAAAATCCAAGGGGGATAACTATCGAGCACATTGATTCGATTCTAGAAATATTCATTATTTCTATATATCACAAACATACAGGTTCTTAATAAAAATAATAATAAAAACCAACAAAAAAGTAGTTTCAAACACTACTTTGTATAAATAAAAATGACCATTCTACACATCTTCCTCTCTTCTACAAACATGACATAATATATATACAGCTTTACACTGGACTAGAAGCCTATATTTACTCTGACAGAAGGATATTCTTGTTTAAATAATTTCCTCTTAATGTCAATGTTACTTACCATACACAAATAATAATTATGACAGTTACATTTCCATGTAGTACCACCATGCAACAATTCATATTGCAAAATAAACTGAACCAGAGGAGAGGCATGGTTTGATATACAAAGTTATTATTCAATATCTTCTTAATCACTTTGTACAGTAAAACCTCTTTATAATGTCCCTTGTTTCATTTGCCATCTCAGTTTATGCCACAAAATATGAGTCCACTTTTCCTAACAATATAAATTAAGTTTCCCTCTCGCCAAACTCTTTATAATGCTAAATTGGGCTGAGCAAATGATGGCAGTATAACGAGGTTTTACTGAATATATGTATATCACTCAGATATCGTGCAAACAAATATTTTACCCATTAATACATGTAAATATAAACTAGGGTTATGTTCACCTTCAAGGGCTTAAACTTGAATTCATTAACAAAAGAATCTCTCATCCAAAACAGAATATAAAAAGACAAGATGATTGATTTAGGCACATCATCAAGATTACAAATAAAATGTGAGTCTATCTGTGACTTACTTCAACAGGAAGTATACCAAGTTTGATAGTTTACAACTGTATTCGTTTGTTTGTATTCTGACGTTTACCTTTCTCAATCTATCTAGAGTTTAAAATGTCCACAATTCTTTATAAAATCTCTCTTCCCCAATTTATCAAAAGTAAAAAATAACCCTCGTGGTTTTATAAAATCTCTCTTTCAGTACTGTACAGGTATGATTAAATTTATGTAAAAGCTCTCTCCCCCAATTTATCAAAAGTAAAAAATAAACCTCTTGGTTTTATAAAATCTCTCTCAGTAACTGTACAGTGATGATTAAATTTACTGAAATAATAAAATCTTCAAAATCATTTCAGTTTGACATCTGTTATATCATAAACAACCATATACCCTGGTATTTAACTCCATCCATTTGTCAGATAGGTTCTAGCGCAGAAAGTAAATAAAGGAATAAAGTATAAATAATTTCTTAGTTGCATATTTTTGAAATATTACTTATGGCATAAAGATCTAAAATATAAATACACAAGTACATGTGCATGTAATTTACACGTGCACTTTGACAGAATTTCTTTTATTTATCATTTTTTCTATAATTAAATGTTTCTGTGTACAGAAAAAATACCATCCACTATATTGTTTTGGAACTGAATTCTAAATGAAGACACGCAGTGGTGAAAACTGAGCTATACTGTCCAAGACGTTTTGTGAATTGCTTATATAGACAGTATATAACACAGGCAGACAAATGTCCAATCTGAAAGCTTTTTTATGATATATATTGTTTAAGTTGATATAGTTATAAAATGTGTATCCTGTCAATACTCAAATTTGTGAAAATGAAACAATCAGTGAATGAGAATCTGCAAGACCTCTGTACATATAGGTCACATTTACTGATAATGAAATGACATACATTAGGGTAATCTACTTTGTCAAACACTGTCAATACACCATGTCACATACTGTAAAAAACACCATGTCATATATTGCCAAATACTGTCAATACACAATGTCATATATTGTCAAATACTGTCAATACATCATGTCACATAGTCAAATACTGTCAATACATCATGTCACAGTCAAATACTGTCAATACACCATGTCATGTTGTCAAATACTGTCAAAACACTCACAGATTTTCAAACACTGTAAACATATATTGACACATATTGTCAAATACTGTCAATACATCATGTCAAACATTTTCAATACATGTCACATATTGTCAACACACCATGTCACAGTCAAATCACCAAGTCGTATATTATCTAATACTGTCAATACAGATTGTCAATTACTGTCAATACACCATGTCACATTGTCAAATAATGTCAATTCAAAATGTCACATACTGTCAATACACCATGTCAGTCATATCACTATGCCATATATTGTAAAGTACTGTCAATATACCATGTCACAGATTGTCAAACACTGTCAACATACATGTCACAGATTATCAAATACTATCAATATACAATTATTGACTTTAGTTGAGGGTGACATAAGGATTTATCAGTCCAAAGAAGCATGATATTGACCGAGGCGAAGCTGAGATTAATACCATGTTTCTTTGGACTGATAAATCCTTATGTCACTCAATACTAAAGTCAGTAATTTTTTTTATTATGTGTCTATTTCAAAATATGAAAAAAAAAAAATCAATTCAAATTTAATGTTTAACTCCTGCTCAGAACGATTTTCAAAATATTTAGGCTGTTCTTTTTTCATGAATGATTAAGAGTGATGGTAATATAAGAGCAGGTTTTTCATTGGTTTATGCACTTGTTTCATCCAGTCATATATGCTTACACAAATAGGAAAAGAACGGAAGCACGAGAGGGCAACATAACAATCCACTGCCCTCTGGACTGTCAAATGAATGAGTGTTTCTTTGATTGATACTTGGATTTATCAATACAAATTGCCATAAATACAACCAATCAACGGACGGAAAATCCACAAGTCATATAATAACACACCATGTCACATATTGTCAACACATCATGTCATATATTGTCAACACACCATGTCACATATTGTCAAATACTGTCAAATCACTGTCACATGTTGTTGAATACTGTCAAAACACCATGTCACATATTGTCAACAGTCACATATTAAGTACTGTCAAAACACCATGTCACTGTCAAACACAATCGATACATCATGCCACAGATTGTCAAATACTGTCATCACACCATGCAAGAAATTGTTTATAGAGAAATATTTTCATATATTGATTGTCAAGTATTGGTCAATGTGTACTGAACTGCCATACACTGCATAATAATAGTAAGTTCTCAATGGATCGTTAATTCTTTCACTATCAACAAACAATATCAATCATGATCTCTGTAAATAATTTGTCACCATAACTTGTCATGTGTCACTGTCAACTGGTTGTCTAATGAGATATTGTCAATAATACATCACAAATACTGTCAAAATCAAAACATCTTGTCAAATATGGTCTCCACCTTTATAATGTAAAACTAAAAACTAAAACAAATACAGTCAGTGTCAGATGTCAGATGTAATCCTCGAAATTTTGGCAAAAAAATTGAACAACACTGTAAATATCGGTTAATATTCCATTGTTGTGTGTTAATATTGCTGCTGTATGAAAACTTACTGGAGATGAAAGCCGAATATTATTGGTCCTGATTCGAAAAAAAGTAGAACTTCAATGAGTCGAATTTCTCAATGTTTCGAACTATTACCAACAAAGTCCTGAATAATTTTGTTATTTAACGCTACTTCTAAACATTTCATAATTCGAACTTTTATGAGTCAAATTTCTCGATGTTTCGAATAATTTTGGGGGGCCATTTTTATAAAAAAACAATGAAAATTTCTACATGTAATTCAAAGTCAAAATTTACATGTGTACGAAATCGCCCCATGATCATTTTTCTACTTATAAACACTCAATGTTTTAATTTCACGAATTAAGTTAAATTTAGCACTAATTATTAATCATAATGACCGTTTATGTCTTAAATAGTTTTGAAGCAGTCATATACACCTTATAGAACCTGTGAAACTAAAAACGTATGGTTCTCAGTTACCATCCATGAGTCCAAGTCCCGACATTTTGAACTTTTCTAGGTGGTCCCTTGAACTTCAACTCATCGAGGTTCTACTGTACAGAGTTATCTAAAATAGTCAGGTTAATATATATTCCCTAAAATCTGCAGAATCAAAAACATAAGATCTTAAACAGGTTTACCAATTCTTGCCTGGATGACAAAGAGCACTAATCGATTACAGGGGTACACTGCCAAAATGTACTGTAGTGACATCACAAACAGATGGGTGACACTATCTCGACATTGTAGACCTTCCTGTAGGATTTCACTGTAGTCTTGGGATATGATAAGAAATATATATATATATATATTTCTCTAAAACTGCAGGATATTCTATTTATGACAGGATTTACACTTTCTAAGACTCATCAAGTAATTACCAAAAATATAAGTTAACTCATCCACCCCTAAAGACAGAATTTAATTAAAAATAACAAAATTTATAAACACAGTGACAAAATGAAAAATCAAACTTTTCTGTAATTGTTTTAGTGTACAGTACATGGCCAAAAGTGAGTTCAAGAAAATGGTTGATAATTGTAATTTCTATACCTTTAGTATGCTGATTTGAAGAGAAATATTTTGTAATCATTTTTGTACTACATTGACCATTGTAACGACTTGTGATATCATTAACACAAGCAGATAAGATACATACATGGAACTTTAATCATAAAATTAAGCCCTCTTAAACTCATCAACCCCTGAAAAACAATGGATTCTTCTGTAAATCAATGACAAAAACCAGTCCAAATGTATCTTTAGGGGTGAATGAGTCAAGTTCAATTAGCTCTGCACATAACACAGGATGAATTTGATGACTTTCTCTTGGCTACGTACTGTAGTTATGAATTATTAGTTCAAGATTTGGTTTTTTTACGGCTATAACATATGTTCTGCTATGGCATCACTTGCCTGATACCAATCTCAATTACAGTTGGTAGGCCTAAGTGAAAGTTACTTGATACTTTTCCAACAAAATAGGTTAAAAACTAAGCAAAATAAAATTTATTCATAAAACAATGTTGGTTGTATACAAAAAAAAAATCTGAAATGAAAACTTTCACCCATTTTCTGGACTAAATTATTTCAAGGTGAGATTTTTGGGCACATAAGATATGTGTAAGTGAACTACCAAACTACATGCCCTGCAGAACAAGTGAGTAATAATTTTTATTACTACTGACCCCTGCTTTCATTTTTTGACAATTTTTTTTGGTAATCTAGGGGCCATAACTCGACAAATAATGTCCGTAAAAAGTGGCGATCGAACTTGGCTGAGTCCTTTAGGCATTTAACCTTGTTACCAAGTTTAAAGAAAATCGGATAATATTTGTTGCCGTGATTGCACGGAAATGAAGCATGACAGTCAGACAGACAGGGGACAGACAGACAAATCCAAATTAATATCCCCCGTTTTGGCGAAAGCGGGGGATAATAATGCAAAGAAAGTTCTCATTATAACATAATACCTTGAATATTAAGGGAAATAAAATACATTTCTAACTCTGTTCTGTATAAAGTAACTTTAAACAAAAGAACATTCTAAAAGAAATTCATACATGTATTTTTTTATAATAAAAGAATGGACCATTCTTATTGAAATCCAACTTAAATATAAGATCAGCTGCTAAATCAACCAACATATTTGCATGTCATATTGAAAATAGAACATGAATTTTAAGTCACGGATCGAACCATATTTTCCATTAATATATTGTTCAGAATATTCAGATCTTTTTCTTGAATTAATTTTCCCTGTAAAAATAGTTTTGAGATCCTCAGAATAAGCACCATAAAATGGATTTCTATAAACTTAAAAAAAAAAACAACAAATAAACAAAAAATAACGCCCTCATGACTAAAATATCATAAAACACATATCACAAATATATGAATATGGCAGTATTTCTGGACATCAACTTAGACGATGTATAAGTTATAATACTATATCCTGATTCTTCTTTGGCAAGAAACAAAAAATTAGATTATTGAGAGTGGGGAAGACTTAATTCATTCACCCCTGAAGACACATTTGGACTGGCCTAAATAATTAATTTACAGAGGAGTCCATTGTTTTTCAGGGGCTGATGAGTTAAATAACTAATGAAAGTGTTCCAGTAACCATGTTCATTTTATTCTGACCTGTACTTCAATATTCACTTATAAAACGAGAACTTCATATGAGAGGACAGCAACTGGTCAACCAAGAACTTCTTATGAGAGGACAGCAACTGGTCCAACAAGAACTTCTAGTGAGAGGACAGCAACTGGTCCAACAAGAACCTTTTCCATAGATTGACCCGATTATATATTTTACTTGAAAATACATTTTTCTTTACATTTTGTATGCATGGGATTGCTTTCATCCCTACAGACCACAATAGACTGGTCTAAACAATAGAAAAGACAATACTGTCATAAAAATTAGGGGTGAAAGGCTTAAAGATAAAATGTGAAAGACTGCTATCTAGATACTGTGAGAGCTCTCAAGACTAATGTGAGGCTGATACATATAGATTTACCTATTAGGCTGAAGACCATTTTAGTTCTAGGCCAATATTTAGGTGAAAAGTTGAGGAAATAGTAAAGACTGGTAACGTTCTATGCCCACATGGAGATGAAAAGTTGAGAAACAGTATGTATTAGTATAATGTTATTAAAAGTTGTGGTGTATCACAAAAACTGTTTCCTAGGAAACTCAGTTGTTATGTTTAGAAAAATTCTAAAAAAAAAAAAAATGCATGGTATCAGTGGATCATGGATCATAGTTCATAATCAGACACATAGTTACACTTTTTAGATAAATGGGTTGGGACTTTAATCATTTCATCTTTTGTAGATATCTGTTTGATGTAACTCTACCTCTGACTGAATGGTACATAGCAAGGAAACATACCCATCCTTGATAAGAAACCCAAAACAATCATTTGGATTTCAAAGCAAACACACTTCTCTTCTGATAAATCAATAAAGAGAGACAAAAACTTTTGTACACGTCTTTTCAATATTCACTTCACTACTTGATATTTTACAAGATCTAAATAAGTAGTCAATGTTGAAATAAATATTGTTTCAAAAATTTCTCCTCATTTGCCTGCTATTTACATGATACAAGAAAAATAAATGTTTTGCTTTGCATAGATAAGAATTAAGTAGAAATTCTTGATTTCCATTTCTACAGTTTACATAAAATCACATTGCAGCTTAATTAGCACCCTTGTTTGATTTATTACACATACTTCTAAAAAAAATTCCAAATTACAGTACACTTCACACAAATCTCTTTCATCCCAATGGTTATATACGTACATAACAACACTTCACTCTTTACGAAATGAAATGATCAATGCTTAACAAAAAAATAATAAATAGGACGCAGTGTCACCTTCCACTTGCCTTGATCACAAAAATAATTCAAAGTGAACACAAAATATGACACCTGTCAAGTTTGGAGACAAAACAAGAACTGCTCGAGCCTAACATACTTTAAATGCTTGCGCCTAACATGCTTTAAATTACAGACTGCTCCCATGCTCATGTGACCTACTTTCATTTTACCAGTCAGGTAACTTACGGCTTTTATCATGTCCATGTAATGGGACATCTTTTGACACCACTTAACCATACTCTCTATCACTAAACAGATTCTTTCTTCATGTTGCGGATAAAAACTGAAATCTTCATCTTTGGTATAAATTTTTTATGAACACATTTTCTCATATGAACACTATTATCACACTTGCCAAAGTAACAAATGATTGGTACTGTCGTCTCGTCCTGCAGATTCATTTGCAACATTATTTCTAAAGTCTTCATATCCATCTCCCCCACTTATAACTAACATTCTTGTTGCCATGGTAGCAGTGGTAGCAGCCACTGAAGACCGTCTGTGAATGTCTGGTATTGCTAAGTTTTCACTTTCTATTTCCTCTTCATTGCCTTCAGCCTTTGGTGAAGTAGATGCTGTGCCCGTCATTTCAACACATGTTAAGAATCTTACGTGGCCGGTGTGACCATAAATTAACCCTGTAAAACAAGATACGAAATGGTCATAACCCATTTTGTCAAGGTGAGCTAAAAATAAATAGAAGTGACGGAGTTCTGTGATAATAATCTTAAAATATTAGTGAATGATTAAATCAATATTAAATGTACTACCCCAAGTAATATCACTTCAACAAAAGAATAATTATTGGTTTATTCTGAACATGTAACAGCAAAACGGTAAAGATACAAATTCCTCCCACCTTGAACAGGTATATCTACTGATTTGCTGAGTCAGTATTTCTCTGTCCACACCCTAGGCTCTAGACAAGCTACACACACTATGGCGTCACAATATGATTTTAAAACATAGGACTTCTATGTGTCAAGAATACATTGCATTAAAAGTTGTCTCAGATTTTATTAACATGCTTAGATATGTGTTTGAATCATGGGAGAAAAATAATCAATTATGGATGTGTTGAGTGGACAGGAAAATCTCGACCCTCATGGCAAGAATCTGAAAGTCCAATCCTCGGACTAGACAACCAGATCTTTAACAACAGGGTGGAGATTTTCTTATCCACTCCACACACCCATGTAAGATTATATTAGTTCACAATAAAATGTGAATTTCTCTTACCTGTAACACTGGGACCAGATATAGTGCCTCTCATAGTAGTGGATGTAATTCTGGGCATAGGGATGGTCAGAATAACACCAGCACTTGTACCAACCCACAGCAAGTCTTTACATACCAACAAGGCAGTGATGCGCAGGCAAGCAGCTTTGTGTTGTCGAATAATATCATCGGCAGCTGAAATCAAAGAAAATATCACTGAATCCATTGTATTAATACGCTGGTGAATCCATAATTATAGATAATAATGATGAGTGAATACTGAATGAGATGTATCAAATATTATCATCGGCAGCTGAATTCAAACAAAATATCACTGAATCCATTGTATTAATACGCTAGTGAATCCAGAATTATAGATAATATTGATGAGTGAATATTAAATGAGACGTATCAAATAATATCATCGGCAGCTGAATTCAAACAAAATATCACTGAATCCATTGTATTAATACGCTGGTGAATCCATAATTATAGATAATAATGATGAGTGAATACTGAATGAGACGTATCAACTGATCAATCATGTCATCTGGTTTATCATTTTTCTTTTCCATTGTATAAATTCACTGGTGAATCCTTTGTAAGAATCCATGGCACCTGTTCCCACTTCTGGATTTTCTAGATATCTGTATACGTCCACAACTTTTTATTTTTTATTTTTGAATGTTGTTTTATGCCACACTCAACAATTTTTTAGTCGTATGGTGGCAGCCAGTTTTTAGTGGTGGAGGAGAGAACCGGTTACAATGTACCCAGAAAGACACGACTGGGATTCTGCAAATTCACTGGCGAACTTTCTCACAAAATCAGCTTCAGCTCCTGTCCACAACTCCTCGTGTTCATATAGTACCCACCAAAATATGCAAAATTTCGTCATCAATTCGACAAAATCTGTATATTGTATATTTCTGATGGCATATAACATTTGTTCTTGAAAAATTGTGAAGAAATTTGTAAAAGGAAGGTCCTCTGACAGACACAACTTTATATAAGACGAGAAAGATTTTGATCAGTGATTTTTTGCAAGGTAGATGACAATTCCCAAAATATCCAGAATATCCCGAAAAACCCTGGATACTGGTAACATATTTGCACTTACATTGTAGTTTTTGTGATACAGCTTGAGCTATGCTAACTTCCAGCAAAAGGTCATAGGTCGTAGCATGATATAATAATACTTTAGAGCTTTGTTGTGTTGCTAACCAAACGCCTTGACCAGAACAAACCAGGCACTGGACACAACGATTGGAGTCAGAAGTGACTTGAAATGATGTCTGCAACATAGAAATAAAAATACAGGTTTTATCTTGTTACACTGTTTAAACTTTATATGTGAATATTAGAGGGCTAGATTAAAAATTGGGAATATTAGAGGGCTAGGTTAGAAAAATTAGGAATATTAGAGGGCTAGGTGAGAAAAATTGGGAATATTAGAAGACTAGGTGAGAAAAAATGGGAATATTATAGGGCTAGGTGAGAAAATTAATTGGGAATATTAGAGGGCTAGGTGAGAAAAATTGGGAATATTAGAGGGCTAGGTTAGAAAAATTAGGAATATTAGAGGGCTAGGTGAGAAAAATTGGGAATATTAGAGGGCTAGATTAAAAATTGGGAATATTAGAGGGCTAGGTGAGAAAAATTGGGAATATTAGAGGGCTAGATTAAAAATTGGGAATATTAGAGGGCTAGGTGAGAAAAATTTGGGAATATTAGAGGGCTAGGTTAGAAAAATTAGGAATATTAGAGGGCTAGGTGAGAAAAATTGGGAATATTAGAAGACTAGGTGAGAAAAAATGGGAATATTATAGGGCTAGGTGAGAAAATTGGGAATATTAGAGGGCTAGGTGAGAAAATTTGGGAATATTAGAGGGCTAGGTGAGAAAAATTGGGAATATGAGAGGGCTAGGTGAGAAAAATTTGGAATATTAGAGGGCTAGATTAAAAATTGGGAATATTAGAGGGCTAGGTGAGAAAAATTGGGAATATTAGAGAGCTAGGTGAGAAAAATGAGGAATATTGAGAGCTAGATGAGAAAAATTGGAAAGATAAGAGGGCTAGGTGAGAAAAATTGGGAATATCAGAGGGCTAGGTGAGAAAAATTGGAAAGATAAGAGGGCTAGGTGAGAAAAATTGGGAATATTAGAGAGCTAGGTGAGAAAAATTGGGAATATTAGAGAGCTAGCTGAGAAAAATTGGGAATGTTAGAGAGCTAGGTGAGAAAAATTGGGAATATAAGAGGGCTAGGTGAGAAAATTGGGAAAATTAGAGGGCTAGGTGAGAAAAATTGGGAATATTAGTGGGCTAAGTGAAAAAAATTGGGATGCTTTAAAAATCAAAACGTGTCATACAAATGGCTTCATTATCATGGAATATAACTTGCATATTTTTAAAATATTTTTTCAATAAATCTGTCAATTTCAAAACTAAATCAGAATTAAGCAATTTCTAAATACATTTGTCAACTTAGGTAACATCTTAATTTTGAAAATTTGAATCACCAAACACTGAAAAATTATGTTACAGTTTTATATTAAATATAATAAAAAATTTATTTGCAATTTTTAATCACATGCAGAATGCTCTGGGTTCAATGAGTGGTCTAAGTCAAATCTGAAACCTCTAACTCTTCACCCCTGATGGGAGATATGAAGCACAAACGGGAGATATGAGATACAAGTGGCAGATCTGAAGTAGAGATGGGATTCAGGTAGAAAATGCAAAGTTCAGATGGGAGACATGAGGTACAAATGAGATTTAAGAGAAACAAATGTGAGACATGAGATACAGATGGGAGTTTGGAGGTAAAGATTGATGTTTGAGGTACATATGCAAGAGGTAAGGTACAAATGAGAAGATATGAGGTACAGCGGGAGATATAAGGTAGAGATTGGTTATGTACAGTAGGAGATATGAGGTACATATGGGAGTGAAGAGGTACAGATGAGAAGACGAGGTACAGATGGGAGTTAAGAGGTAGAGATTGGTAATTTGAGGTACAGTGGGAGATATGAGGTACAAATGGGAGTTAAGAGGTAGAGATTGGAAATATGAAGTGAAGGTAGGGATGTTTTATTTATATTAAAAAAAAGCCAAGTACTCACCTCAATGGTAAGTGTTAATGGATTAATAACTTTCATGACATTTTGGCATCCACACCACAGTTTTCCGGCAACAGCAAGCATTTTTGTTATCGGGGATTGGACAGTTCCAATTGTACGTGTATAGGGATTCTCTGAATCCCAGATTCCATCTAAAACAAAAGAAATATTTAAATATTTTAGTATAAAAAACTAGATTGAAATTGACATTTATGTAATGTGACCATCACTTTCACCTCAGATATGTGCACATTTGATGAGGTAAACCAAAGGGTAATTTTATATTGTTTTAGGACATATAATGCCATTCCCCCAAAAAACTCTAATATGTGATAAACAGGTAACCCAACTCATGATTGTTTGATATGAAATGTATATAATTCGTACTTCTTAATTTATAAATTTTTCAACATTTTAAAATCTCATATTTACAAATACTTTATACAATTAGGTAACTTGAGTTTGACAAGTGTTATAAAATGATCAATAGAGGTGAAATGAAAGTTCAAATATTTGTGAATGAAGTTTTTTTTTTTAATTATGAATAGTGTTTTATGCCACACTCAACAATTTTTCAGTCATATGGTGGCAGTCAGTTTTTAATTAAGGAGGAGAGACACCTGGTTACAATGTACCCGGGAAGAGACCACCGACCTTCTGCAGGTAAACTGGCAAACTTTCTCACAAAAATCAGCTTAGGTTCCAATGGGGCTTGAACCTGCGCTGACCAGAAGTGAGAGACTTCATGGTTTAAACCAAGATGCACTAACCACTCTGCCATGGAGGTCTGGTGAATGAATAGTAAATGGAGGACACCCGAATATTACATTCCCATCTGAATACCAAGTCATAAGTTTAGTACCAACATTTTACACTGTGTAACATCATTTTTACCATCATTATTCAACAGTGATAGGTTAAAATTGGTATGTGAGAATTTGCTCCTTAAATGTATTCCCTCTGGTAGTAAGATTAAAATTTCATTTTCCTACTAACTTATTTTTAATACTCATTTTTTTCAATCTTTGATGTTTAGATATCCATATGGATACCCTAGAATTTAAAGAATTGAAGAAAAAATGTGAGTAAAAAAAAGACGAATATTCCAATACAAATAGAACAACACTCCTGAATCTTAGAATATTGATTTTTGGTCATTGTGTCAGCTCTACTCATTGGTAAGAAAACAAAGTAGCTAATGTCTACTTACCTATGTCTCGCTTATATACAATTAAATCTCCATTAGCTAAGGATACAAACACCTTGTTGTCTAAATATCTGTAAAGAATTAGAAATATATATGTTACAGATGTAAAGTCGTTTGTAGGGGTGTTATATGCATTGTTTAAAAATACCCTCAAAACACTATATACTAAACATATGATTCATGTTGAAACTTAGATTATACAACACATGATTCATGTTGATACATACACTAAAATAAACAGGTGATTCATGGTGAAACTTACACTATATAACAGGTGATTCATGGTGATACTTACACTATACAGTAAACAGATGATTCATGGTGATACTTACACTATATAACAGGTGATTCATGGTGATACTTACACTATATAACAGGTGATTCATGGTGATACTTACACTACATAACAGATGATTCATGGTGATACTTACACTATACAATAAACAGGTGATTCATGGTGAATCTTTAACTTATTCTTTGTCGTTTTAATATTATCTGTACATTGGAATATGTGGATGCTGAAAATGAAAAAAATAAAGAAACATGTAGTATCATCATCAGCGGCACCAGCAACAGCAACATTGTCATTTATTCTTAATTAATACATTTGTTCTTTTCATTGTAGAATATGCACCATCAAGGATAATTATGTACAGTAAAACCTCTTTATAATGCCCCTTGTTTTATTTGCCACCTTGCTGTACACCTCAATATTTGAAAGTCTACTTTTCCCTGTAATTTCATATAAGGTTTCTCTCAACCTATCACCGTTCTCCTTTACAATGTCAAATTTGGGCTGAACAAATGGTGGAAGTTTAACGAGGTTTAACTGTACTATATATTGCTCAATAAACTATCCACATCCAGTTTATACTTGATCTTAACTTTCATTCTGAATGCATTCTGTGTACTTTTGTTCTCTTACAATTCTTTAAGTGCCTAACACCTGTTGCTTAGTTATACATCAACTTAAATCAACATACATAACAGGGAGTCTATAATATATTTTCCTCCTTGGATTTTATCTAGTTTACATGAGGAACTCACAAAAGCATCTTAAGTTAGATGCTATAGATATTTAATCCCCCCCACCTCCCTCCTCCTTGCATCTTAACTTAGCATGCAGTTTTTTAAACCAATGCAATAAAAGATATCACAGCTACCAACCATATTCCGTACCAAACCACATGGTATGTAAACCATTATAAAGCCATCCTGTGTGCTAACCACAGAGTATATAACATACTCACCATTCATCTACTTTACCAAATCACATGGTATGTAAGCCATTCTAAAGCCATCCTGTGTGCTAACCACAGAAAATATAACACACTCACCATTCATCTACTGTACCATATAACACATTCTCTAGCCATCCTGTGTACTAACCATATATAACACTATCCAACTGTATGATACATGGTATATATATGCCACTTACCATCCATCTTCTGTGCCTAACCACATAGTACTTTTGTGAGGGTCCCGAGTCCAGTTTCCAGACAAGGTAATTGGATCAGGGCTACTACGGGTAAATTCTGATATTGGGGTTCTTTTGACTTCAATGTCCAGTGCTGTAAAGAGAAGTATGTATCTAAATGACATAGGAACACAAGATATATCAGGTAATAAACAGTATTATTACACTTCAAAGATGACATACAGCTAGGAATTGTTGAGAGCCATCCCATGCCAGGGTAACAAAACTTCAACTCTCCCTATTATGTCTCCCCATGTGGAGTCCCCTGTGGTTTTCATATAGTTGTTGTTTGTGATACAGAACTCTTTGAGATGTTCCAAACACAAACAAAAATGTCCGATGACAGTAGACAGTGTTTTCACCTTCCTGAAGCTGATGAAATCAGCAAAATTCTGGAAATCAAAGCACTTAGGCTTTGCTGATTCTGTATGTCAGTATAATCAATCAATTTATTGCCCTGGTTGTAGGGAGATATGATGATGTGTTTATTTGATGAACCTTAACAAAATCTACCTTCAGTCACTGCAGCTTCAGGCTTTTCTGAGAACTGATTATCTTCCTCCTCCTCCTCTTCATCACTTGACTCCGAATCTGTTTGATATCCCTCCTCCTCTGCTTGAGATCCGTCCTCTTCCTCTGTGTTCTCATCTGCTTCCTCTGGGTGAATCTTTTGAGGGTCCTCTTTCACAGGTGGAATAACGGGATGTTTGACTTTCTTCCCACTACTTTTTCTGTCAATGCACAAAAGCAATGCATAAGTTGATGGTTATATAATGACTTAGGACAAAGAATATGCCACAAACACTGGAAATAATTTACAGCTCGTTTATGGTTAAAACCATTCATAAATCAAACACAGAAATGAGATGGTGCTATAAATATGATCTGTATGTTTAATGGCAGTTGTATACCACATTCAACAAATTGTCTGTAATAAGGTGACAGCTTAATATGTAATGCATTGAAAAAAAAAAGATTTTTTATTTCAAGAACATGACTCCTGAAAAAAGCAATAAATAGAGTACTCTTAACATAGAAATCTTGATTATATACAGGTAAAACATCACCATTTAAAACTCACCAAATCATATACAGATACAACATTACCGTTTAAAACTCACAAAATCATAGTTATATACAGGTACGTCATTGCTTAAAACCCACAAAATCATGATTATATACAGGTAAAACATAACCAATTCATGATTATATACAGGTCAAACATAACCAAATCATGATTATATACAGGTAGAACATCACCACTTAAAATTCATTAAATCAGTCTTTGACAGCTTCATACTTGCAACTCTTTAGTATCAGTGAATATGTCTAGACAGGTCAATATAAAAAACAGACTTTGCAAAAAATATATGATTTGCAGCAAACAAAACTGAAACAAAACAAACATAACCTTATTTCATACCTTCTGAATGTGCCGCTATATGCTGGTACGGCACATATACACAATATTCTGGCATTGCATCCTGGAACAGGCGTGTTCAGCGTGACAATTGGTTCTGGCTGCAGACTGAGTAAACACATGTGACCTACATAGCCATCGCTGTTACACACCCATACATCACGGAAACCGCTGGCATTCAAACCATCGATAGGAGCTGCACACGAAAACTGGAGGAAAAAAGAAATAAGTAATAACACTATATCCCTGAGAGCCAAGTCATTTATGAGGATCTTAACCCAAAAGCATTTAACAGTATGATCTGTTAAAGTCTATAGAGCTGAAAGTGTTTTAAAGGAAAAAATATTGTTAAAAGGTACCTAGGAAAAGAACACTTGCTTTTTACTACCCCACATTAACGGCTTCATTGAGGCACTCAACCTACACGGACTAGAGGTGGCCAATGCTGTGGTTTAAAGTTTATTGTTCTATGGTCATTAGCCGAGTCAATTTTTTGTTTGTTTGAAGCTTAGGATCCATTGGGACGCAAACCAATATTGACAAGAGACGAGAGACTTCATGATTTAAAGTGCGAAGCTCTAACCACTTGGCCACAGAGGACCCGTGGCAGGATGGACTAACCAAGAGATGGGAGGTTGAACAGACAAAATTCAAATCGCCTTTGATGGATCACATGACTGTGGCAAATGGTATAATAATTATCAATGTGGTTTTGTGAAACAATTTTACAAAATTTGAGGATCAGTTTAGAGCCTCTGTAATGTTAAATGATGACACTACAAATCGTACCTGCATTCCAGCTCGAGTTTTGGTGATCTGAAGCGGTTGTAAGAACTCTGGTGCCCTTTTGTCCGACATTAAAGCTGTAAGAGAGAAAACATTGTAATATAGCCTTTTTTATGACATTACAGCTACAAAAATATAAACTTTATAATATTGTCATTTTTTTCTGACAATAAAGAAAAAAAACAGCACACATTATAATGATGCCTTTTTTCTGATATTAAAGCTAAAAATATCAACATTTAAATGGTGCCCTTTTTCTAACTTAAATGATAACAGGTCACCTAAATTTACTGACCACCTGTCATTTATGACCATGTTGTCATATCTTCCTTGACTATTATCTTATAAGGCCATTCCAACTTTTTTCTCTGCTTAGCGTCCACTGACAGACAGGTTTTGAGATAATAAAACAGAAACAATAAAACATAAACATCTCCGAAAAAATTTGAAACATAGCTCTAAAATGAACTATTTAACATGACTGTTTATTGTTATCCTTGTGAAAACAAACATTTTATAAGTTATTTATAAGTATGTGCCAAAGATATGGTTTTTAAAAGTTAAATTTTCTTTTTCTTTTGCTAGCACATTAGGAAAACACTTAAATGTGCAAAAAATTGCATTTGTTCTCATAAATATGTCTTGCGATTTTCTGTCGTTTTGTGATTTTTTCCCCTATAGAAAGATAAACTTGGAATGGCCCATCATGTTTGACCGTAACATTAAATACGAGTGAATGTATACTTACATAATTTTTGTTTGGCATCTAAAAATGTTGATTCCCAAATACCTCGTTTTTCTCCTGAATTGAACACAATTTCTAAAGGATAGATGCCCTCCCTGTAAAGCAAAGTAGTAAAGATTTTTGGGAATGAATGATAAATCACTGTTAGTGAAAATCTAAATTTAGAATCTGTCTTACTTTTTAAAATAGGAACTAGGTTTTTGAGCTGCTAATGTACAAGTTTTCACTGTTTGTGAATTCAAGGACTTTCTTCTATCCTAAATTAGAAATCAAAATATAGGAAAGTGTGACATGATTTTATACAGCAGTGCATCATGTTTTTATATGATCTTGTTATAGTGAGTCTTTTCTATTATTCCAATAAAATGCAGCCATTTTTTTCCAATTCAACAAAAGCACTAAAACAAACCAACGCCATTAATGACCCGAGATGAAAATAATTAATTTCTGCACAACTTACTGTGTCGTGACCAAAATATCAAGTTTGTTTGAATCAATGGATGGACTTTGAACCATGATCTCTGAAAGCTGTTTGTTGAGTGAGGACAGCATTTCCTTAACAACATCATCTAGACTCTACAAAGAAAAAGAAAAATTGGCATAAGAATGGAAAACATTTTATTATATTAACAACTAATGCTTGTGGACCATTTGCATCCCCAATACATATTTATCATATTAACAACCAATGCTAGTGGACCATTTGCATCCCCAATACATATTTATCATATTAACAACCAATGCTAGTGGACCATTTGCATCCCCAATGCAATACTTGTGGACCATTTGCGTCGCCAAGAATACACATTAACCCAGTCACTTGTACTTCAGTACCAGCTGATTCATATGTGCTAAAAGTGATCTTTTGTTTTGGTAGAAAAGTTGTTACAGAAATTTGATACATCTCCAGAACTAAGATAGTCATTATTTTACGGTGATTTCAGTTCCACAGTTTCGACTTTATATTTCTATATTTTTTTGTTTAGTATGATATCACTTAATTTTTCAGACTTACACATCTATTCAAAATATGAGCTCAATTGATGAAGTCTAAATGACAGAAATGGGGGATTATTTTGACCTTTAACTCTGACCAGTAATATTCACCAAAGAAAACTTACTGACGGAACTTTACAAAATAATTTCAGAGGTTTAAAACTTACAGAATGTGAACATGACAGTTTACTAGAAAGGTCATCGACATCATTAAGAATGTTGATATCTCTTTCCAGTTGTTCGGGATCCACTGTGTTTCTCCGCGCCAATGCAGCTTGACCTATTTATAAAAGCAAAACATCATAAACCATACATCCACAGAATTATAATATTACAAATTCTAAACATTTTAGCAACATTAAAACAACAATTACAAATCTGATGAAAGAAATTAACATCAAATGACTAGATATTGGGTTATTGTTTAAGACATTGTATAATCTTGTATCTATTTTGAACAACAAGTTTAAAATGTACAAATTGACATCACAAGAATCAAAGGCTTCTATTTATCATAAAATAAGAAATAGATCATTTTCAGATTTTTGATGATGGTTTACCAGATAATTAAAGATAAAAGATGTAACTTACTTTTAACAATTTCCACTGCATCCAGTCCAACCTTTAACCACACCTTGTGTTTTATGTTTTCAGCAAAATCTTGACCTGTAGGTGATTTTCTGTGAATAGGATATGTAGAATATACAATAACTTGGGTATTAGAAATATTATTTGTTTTACATCCAGCCAAGAACTTTTAATTTATTTGGAAACATCACAAGTTTTAAGTGAAATGCCCCAAATCTTGACCTCTGATATGGCAGTGAAAGTCACAACTATTGTGACACATTACCTCTGTTTTAAGACCAGTGATTTCCACTTCTTAGGTGGAGTCTTTGGTGGAGGAACAGTGGCTTAAAGTTTTTTTTAAGCCTTGACACCTACGATTTGCAAGATGAAAGCTATACCACTGGTCCACTGCCAGCAGTCTGAATTAGAAATACACACTACCTGTATATCTTATATCATGTACATACTTAACTATCTACTTAGCTGCTTTAGACTCGGTTACATTTATGTATTACAACTTAATTTCTCTTTACTTTCTTTTGATGGATCTACAAATTAATTAATTCATTAATTTATTTATTTATTCTCCTGATCAAGTGGTAAGATAAACCCATAAGAGAAAGTGTTAACAGAGACTTACATAGATTATTTACTTACAGTATAATGGAGACTTTACGTGGTACCGGACCTGTTCTCCTTTTTAAACTGCTAAACAGTATGAGATCAGAAAACAGCCATAAACAACACTGGTCCTTCTTTGTCTGGAAAGCAAAACAATTCTTACAGTTGACATTTCACAGACTGTCGTTATAGGATCAAAATTTTATTTTGAATAAACTCAAGACTTTGGTTATAACTTGAAGAGATGACAATAAATGCAGTAACTAAAAACAAGATTCAAAATGTAATAAAAAGTCAATAATTGGAATTTTTTCTGCATTAGTTCGATACAGCTTATACAAGAAACTCACAAGGCAATTAAGACTGTATACTGTATTTGAACCATTAAGTGCCCAGGGTACTACAAAAATCAGTAAAAAGGTTTGGGTGTTTAAAGGGACCAATTAATAGTCAAACTGATGTAAAACAGTTTGTTTTCATAAGGCATACATGTAATGGTATAGTCGTTCTAGTTATTACCAAGGTCACCTATCAACATAATTCTGTTGCCAGTGTAACAGTCATGGATATAGGCAGATTAACTGTCTAGTCCATCAGCTAGCTTTTGTAGCTGGACAGTTAGCATTTATATCCATGTCTGAAGTTAAGAAACAGTGAGCACATTCAGCATCTGGATGGATGACAATCTGATGTGATGGGCTCGGTTGACCCTCGGCATGTTACATTTGGTGGCAGGGATAGAGAGCCTAAAATCCATGAGATATAGCTGAAGGGCATAGTGTAAGCTGTGGATTTCAGGTTGAACCCACAAAGCTTCAGGAGGAAGCTTGTCGGCAGAGGGGGTAGTGTAACAGTCATGGATATAGGCAGTTTAACTGTCTAGTCCATCAGCTAGCTTTTGTGGCTGGATAGTTAGCGTTTACATCCATGAACTGAAGTTAAGCAACAGCGAGCGGGGTCAGCATCTGGATGGGTGACAATCTGATGTGATGGGCTCGGTTGACCCTCGGCATGTTACAGCTTGGGAGGGACTACAGATAAATTGTTATTAATGGTTTTTCAGGTCCACATCTCATTGTCAACCAGCTAGAAAAGATTCTCGATTGTATGTAAAAAAGGGTCGAATATGGTAAGTCTTTTTGCCATGCAAGTTCGACTTGGAGATACACTTTTTAAAATTATATAGTAAACAATACTTTTCTCAGTAGATAGGGAAATTTTTATTATCTTTGAAAATCATCGGGGTGGAAAATTTCCATGTATACACTAGATCATTCCCTAGGTGAAAGTTCAGTAGATTTATCTTAGTGTAGGCTATGACATATAAAATACAGATACTTATATCAAAATTTGGAGTATATGATATTTAGACCCCTAGTACTTACCAAAATTTGGACCATATCATGTTTGAGGTATTGCCTATCTGGCACAGCCAGCTGTGTGAATAAAAATGACAATTAGAACCAATGAAAATGTACATGTAAATGTAAGTTTAAAACAATCAATATATTCATTATTTGTCAAGAATATTATTTTCAGTTTTGCAGTTGACTCTCTTTGACAGGACTTGATTAACTTTGATTATAAATAAAAGAATTACATCATATATGGCACCTGACATCAGAACAATGTTAGAAATATGTATACAACTATTGGATGTCATATAAAAGTTTTACCATTGGTGAACGAGCAAAAGAGCAAAGAGTGAATATCAATGAGTATCTATCTCACAATAAATTAATGGTTATCAATCCCACAATGCATTAGTGAGTTCCTATCCCACAATACATCAGTGAGTATCTATCTCACAATACATTAATGATTATCAATCCCACAATGCATCAGTGAGTACCTTTCCTACAATACATCAGTGAGTATCTATCTCACAATACATTAAAGATTATCTATCACACAATACATCAGTGAGTACCTATCTCATAATATATCAGTGATTATCTATCCCATAATACATCAGTGAGTACCTATCTCATAATACATTAGTGACAATCTATCCCACAATACATCAGTAACTAACCACGATACCTACATCAGTAAGTAATAAAAGTTCCAGCCTCTTTAGGGATTCTAGTTGATCCTCTTCATGTTGGCTCTCATTGACTGTTTCTAACTTGATGGCAAAGTCATGCATCACTTTCTCAGCATCCTTCAGTAACAGAAAGTCGGGGTGTTCTCGAGTTGTGTGCTCAATTAATCTCTGACAAAAGGAAATATAGAAAAAGTGCAATAAAGAAGTTGGGAAATAACTGTGTACAGTGAAACTCGTCTTGAGAAACCACACTGAGAACAACTCAATTAAATAATCCTTCTAATAAAACATCTTTTAATGAACTGCCTGTCTTCAGAGACCACATTTAAGTGGTAGATGGGATAATCTCTTAGAATGGTATGCAGGCCACAAAATAACAAAAATCATCATAACCCATTTAGAGGTTTTGCTAGAAGGAATAATTGCAACCCTAGGGCATCAGTGGTGCAACAATTATGAAATTTACAATTTAATACTTCATACCAAATTTGAAGACAATTGGCTTTGTAGTTTACAAGAAGTTAAATATGTTCAATTGTTAATGGATGAAGCTGGATGGGAAACAATAGCAATAGGTTACCTGAGTGACTCAGGCGACCTAAAAACTTGAACTATCCCACAAAACTTATTATTTCACTAATAGTTTTACACAGAGAAGAGACAAGTGTTAAAATATAAAAGAGTTATCTCTCTTAGTTTTTAAATTGATAACCTATTGTGTCCAACTGCAATACTGCTAGATATCTTGGATTGTCACTAGATGTCTTGGATTTCCACTAGATGTCTTGAATTACCACTAGGTGTCTTGGGATTGTAACTAGGTGTCTAGGGTTTGCCACCAAGTGTCATGGGGTTGCCACTAGGTGTCTTGAAATTACCACTAGATGTCATGGGGCTGCCACTAGGTGTCTTGAAAATTAGCACTTGGTGTCTTGGGATTATCAGTAAGTTTCTTGGATTTACCATTAGATGTCATGGAATTACCACAACATTTTCCACTAAATGTCTTGGGATTACCGCTAGTCATCTTGGAATTGCCAGGAAGTGAAATAGATTTACCATTAGGTGTCTTGACATTACCACTAGATGTCTTGAAATTACCACTAGATGTCTTCAGATTGTCACTATGTGTCTTGAAATTACCACTAGATGTCTTCAGATTGTCACTATGTGTCTTGGAATTACCATTTAGTGTCAAGGGATCATTTCACTAGAAGTCAATAGTAACAAGGTGTTTTTTTAAAACAAGCCTCTTTTTTCTGTCCAACAGCATTAAATATAGAGACAAACCAAAATTGATGCAACTTGTAATTTTTCTCTATATATTTCATCTAAAACCACATTTTTTCAAAAATCTATTTCAAAGTCATTTCTTATTCAATTTCAATACAATTTTCCCTATTGACCATTAATATTTTGAAGTTTCTGTGTTTGTTTTTTTTTCCAAATTTCCATCAAGTTGTATCATAGTTCTGATGTGTTTTGCAGATACAAACTTTAAATGTCTCTTTTTAGTATGTGTAAATAGTATTTATATAATGAAATTAATTTTCTATTGAAACTGTTGGATTTTGAAAACAGAAATTGTTAATATAATGAGTAAAATACATAATGAAACTGTTAGATATTTTTAGTTTTATGGTATCAGTTTTATCAAGGTTGCTTTAGAAAATACTTTCTATGAATGTTTTTTAAAACAGTAAATTCATATGAAATATATAGAGAAAAACAAAAAAAAAGTTGCATCAATTTTGGTACATCACTGTACACTAAAACAAGAGCTGATAAACATACAGTACGTCACTTACTTGAAGTAAAAGTTCATATCTAGGTATACGCTGAATAGGCCTCACTATCAGATCTTTCATCGTCAGCTTGCTTCCACTTTCCTTGTGGCATTGCTATGGAAACATAAAACAATAATATTAATAGATCAATCTACTTTTTCATAAAAGTCTGTCAATTATGCTACTATTAAATTTCAATTAAATAAACAAATTCCATGGCAGGTCACATACATGTATAAGAGGACATTAAGTTTTACAATATTTTACGGATAATTCTGAATTTTGTTTCTCAGACACAACTTTGTGGAGACCACTTAGATGACATCTAAAATTATATGGACTCTAAGATACCAGAATTTCACTAACAATAAATTGAACTGATAAACATGGAGTAAAAAAAAAGCATTCAAATTACATGCACTCAACTTTGGGGGTCAATGGGGAGGCGGGATGTGTGACAGTCCCTATTCATCTAAAATATTGTACCACCTTTCCAGGGATGTCCCTACCAAAATCTGATTGAATTTCAGTGTTATTTATGTGTTTTATTTATTTATTTATTTTTTTTTTTGAGTGGTCTATGATTGAACAAGAATTGTCAGAAAACAACAAAGCTCACTGGAAATGTATATAAATTTTCAAAATAGGTGTTTGACCTACAGATGTCAGGTTTTAATGTCATGGTACAGTAAATATTTTGATTCCTTTGGCTCAGGCTAAAAGTTTAAAAAAGTTGGTTAAAGACCAAGATCAAGGTCACTAGGTCAAAAGTTGAGGTACCAAATGAAAGAATGAAAGATCTGGCCATAAGGAATCTATATGTGAAATATCAAACCCCTACCCCTCATGGTTTTAAAGATATAGCCAAGGTTAAAGTTTTTGAAAAGTTGGTCAAATTCCAAGGTCAAAGTCACTTGGTCAAACGTCCAGGTACCAAATGAAAGTTCTGGTCATAAGGAATCTATATATGAAATATCAAAGCCCTATACCTCATGGTTTAAAAGATATAGCCAAGATTTTGTTTTTAAAAAGTAGGTCCAAGGTCAAGGTCACTAGGTCAAAAGTCATGGTACAAATGAAAGCTCTGGTCATAAGAAATCTACATGTATATGTGAAATATCAACATCAAGTCCCTTGCAGTTAAAAAGATACAGACCAGGTTAAAGTTTTGCCTACAGACAATGCTGTAGGTATAGCATTAGCTCTCCTGACTTTCGTACTGGCAAGCTAAAAATCAATGGATAACTGATGAACACTGGGCAACACCTAACAGACAAGGCACATTGAAGGGAGCATGATGTTGGATGTCTCCATAAGCCGTTCTTCAAATACAAACTGGACCTGGTATTAACACCTCAACATCTCAACGCTCTTAGGTAAAGTACAGTAAAACAGAAACTAGAACCACAGAACTCAAAGTCTGAACCCTAACCTGGTAGCAGGTAAAATACATTAATATAGAGCCTGGTACCACATAAAGTACAAGAATATTGAGCCTGGTACCAGGTAAAGTAAATTAATATAGAGCCTGGTACCACGTAAAGTACAATAATACAGAGCCTGGTACCACATAAAGTACAATAATATAGAGCCTGATACCACATAAAGTACAATAATACAGAGCCTGGTACCATGTAAAGTACAATAATATAGAGCCTGGTACCACATAAAGTACATTAATATAGAGCCTGGTATCACATAAAGTACAATAATACAGAGCCTGGTACCACGTAAAGTACAATAATATAGAGCCTGGTACCAGGTAAAGTACATAATAGAGCCTGGTACCACATAAAGTACAATAATATAGAGCCTGGTACCACATAAAGTACACATAAAGTACAATAATACAGAGCCTGGTACCCCGTAACAGTATAATAGTACTGGTACCATTAATATAGAGCCTGGTATCACATAAAGTACAATAATATAGAGCCTGGTACCAGGTAAAGTACAATAATATAGAGCCTGGTACCATGTAAAGTACAATAATATAGAGCCTGGTACCAGGTAAAGTACATTAATATTGAGTCTGGTACCACTTAAAGTTAATAATATAGAGCCTGGTACCAGGTAAAGTACATTAATATAGAGTCTGGTACCATTTAAAGTACAATAATACAGAGCCTGGTACCACGTAAAGTACAATAATATAGAGCCTGGTACCACATAAAGTACAATAATATAGAGTCTGGTACCACATAAAGTACAATAATACAGAGCCTGGTACCACGTAAAGTACAATAATATAGAGCCTGGTACCAAGTAAAGTACATTAATATAGAGCCTGGTACCACATAAAGTACAATAATATAGAGCCTGGTACCACATAAAGTACAATAATATAGAGCCTGGTACCACGTAAAGTACAATAATACAGAGCCTGGTACCACGTAAAGTATAATAATATAGAGCCTGGTACCAGGTAAAGTACATTAATATAGAGCCTGGTATCACATAAAGTACAATAATATAGAGCCTGGTACCAGGTAAAGTACAATAATATAGAGCCTGGTACCAGGTAAAGTACATTAATATTGAGTCTGGTACCACTTAAAGTACAATAATATAGAGCCTGGTACCACATAAAGTACAATAATATAGAGCCTGGTACCACGTAAAGTACAATAATATAGAGCCTAGTACAAGGTAAAGTAAATCAATATAGAGCCTGGTACCATGTAAAGTAAAAAAAAGAGTCTACCATTTTAAAGTACACATAACCTAGAGCCTACAGACCCATGTAAAGTACTCCACCATCTACAAGTAAACTACACTTATACTGGAACCACTGGTACAATACAAAGCCTACCACATAAAGTACAATAATATAGAGCCTGGTACCAGGTAAAGTACATTAATATAGAGCCTGGTACCACGTAAAGTACAATAATATAGAGCCTGGTACATAAAGTACAATAATATAGAGTCTGGTACCACATAAAGTACAATAATACAGAGCCTGATACCACATAAAGTACAATAATATAGAGTCTGGTACCACATAAAGTACAATAATACAGAGCCTGGTACCACATAAAGTACAATAATATAGAGCCTGGTACCAGGTAAAGTACATTAATATAGAGCCTGGTACCACGTAAAGTACAATAATATAGAGCCTGGTACCAGAGAGCTCAAAGTTTTAACTCTCTCAGAGACCCAAAAGCCTCCACCTTCTAAAAAAAAACTACACTAACACAGAACCTGATACTACAGACCCCAAAGCCTCCACCATCTCAAGTAAACTACACTTATACAGAACCTGGTACTGGTAGTACAAACCTCAAAGTCTAAACTATCTCAGGTAAAGTACACTTATAAAGAACCTGATACTACAGATGCCAAAGTCTAAACTCTCTCAGGTACACTATACTTATACAGTACCTGATACTACAGACTTCAAATTCTCAACTCTCTTAGGTGAAGTACACTTATACAGAACCTGGTACAAAAGACCTCAAAGTCTTAACTCTCTTGAAAAATAATAAAATAGAACCTTGTACCACATACTCCAAAGTTTCCACTCAGGTAAAGTACAGTAAAACAAACTCTTTACAGATATTGCATATTCAGTGAAACCTGTCTTGAGACCACCCAGCCTATCATTACAATACAAAGAGACAACCCAGCCTACCATTACAATACAGAGATTACCCAGCCTACCATTACAATACAAAGAGACTAACCAGCCTACCATTACAATACAAAGAGACAACCCAGCCAACCACTACAATATACCCAGATTACCTGGTACAAAACCATTACAATACAAAGGGACCACCTAGCCTACCATTACAATACAAAGAGACAATCCAGCCTACCATTACAATACAGAGACCACCCAGTCTACCATTACAATACAAAGAGACAACCCAGCCTACCATTACAATACAAAGAGACAACCCAGCCTACCATTACAAAACAAAGAGATAATCCAGCCTACCACTACAATACATGGTACAAGTACCATTACAACAAAAGAGACAACCCTCTATCATCACATCACAAAGATACTACCCAGCCTACCATTACAATTCAGTGATCCAGCCCACCATTCTTGATACCACCCAGCCTACCATTACAATACAAAGATACTACCCAGTCTATCATTACAATACAAAGATACTACCCATCCTACCATTCAGTTACATTACAATACAAAGATACTACCCATCCTACCATTACAATACAGAGACCACAAAGGGTACCATTACAATACAAAGAGATCACCCAGCCTACCATTACAATACAAAGAGACCATCCAGCCTACCATTACAATACAGAGACCACCCAGTCTACCATTACAATACAAAGAGACAACCCAGCCTACCATTACAATACAAAGAGACAACCCAGCCTACCATTACAAAACAAAGAGATAATCCAGCCTACCACTACAATACATGGAGACAACCCAGCCTACCATTACAACACAAGAGACAACCCAGCCTATCATCACATCACAAAGATACTACCCAGCCTACCATTACAATACAAAGATACTATCCAGCCCATCATTACAATACCAAGATACTACCCAGCCTACCATTATAATACAAAGATACTACCCAGCCTATCATTACAATATAAAGATTCTACCCAGCCTACCATTACAATACAAAGATACTACCCAGTCTATCATTACAATACAAAGATACTACCCATCCTACCCAGAGACCACTACCATTACAATAGAAAAGAGACACCCAGCCTACCCCAATGACCTACCCAGCCTACCATTACAATAGAAAGAGTCCACCTAGCCTACCATTACAATAGAAAAAATATTCAATGTATTGATAAAAGTCCACGTCACAGGTTAAACATTGTAGCACTTTTCCACTATAGCTTGCAGCACCTCCATATAAGTAAAAACGTATTGATAGTAAAGTAGTAAAATCATTTTTCAGTTTTCTGGTGGTAGAAAACCTGGTTACAATGTTCATGAAATTTTAAAAAGATCCCTTCAGTTCTTTTTGAGAAGAAGCGGTAGCAAATTCCCTTTGGTCTAAATCCAAGATGGCCACCTCTCGGCCATGTTATATTCCGATCTCTCTGAAAATGAATATGTACAACTAGACCTCAAGGGGAACCTTCATGTCAAATTTCAAGGAAATTCCTTCAGTTCTTTCTTAGAAGTAGTGGTAACAAACTTCCTTTGGTCGAAATCCAAGATGGTCCCTTCTTGGCCATATTGAATTCTGATCTCTCTGAAAATGCAATATGCAAATCTAGACCTCAATGGGAACCTTGATGTCAAAGTTCAAGGAGATCCCTTTAATACTTTCTGAGAAACAGCGGTAACAAGAATTGTTCAGGACGGACAGACGGATGACTGACGGACCATGGACGCAGGTCGATTTGAATAGCACACCATCAACAGATTGTGAGCTTAAAATAATCAAATCAACATTAAGTTTGAAATTTTGTACGGTGTATGGTGCTATTTCATAGAGTCTTACTTCATTCGTGTTTTAAGTTCCAGAACGGCAGCTATTTGAAAAGGGTCTGTATGGCACCAACAGAACATTCAATAGACAAACAAGAATTTATTTTTTTTTGCTTTGATAAGCATAATTTGTTTTCTTTTTTCTTCTTTTTCTGCAATTTCTTTCCCTAATTTTGTTGCTAAGATATCCTATTTCAAAGTATCAATACATCATTGATACTTGAACATAAATAAAGAAATAAAATAAATCATTCACATACAAAAAAAAAAACAAATCCCAAATAAAAAATAAAGTCATCATTACAATGATCAAGATAATTAACACATACCTCAATAAATTTCTGTACGGAAGATTTGGTCTGGAGAGCATTTTCTATCACCTTTCCAGATGTCTTATAATTTTCAACGAACGATAAGTAACAGTCTATTACAGTTTGCTTGGAAAACTGAAAAGAAAATAAGAAGGTATGCATTTGTGAAATTTTAATTTCAAAAGCATAAACATTTTTTATAGGCTTAGCGTTGAAAGATAACGGGGGAGTTTCATCTTTGAAAGAAGCTTGTAGCATAAAATCAATTTCCTAAAACAATCGTTTCATCATCAAATGGTAGACTTTATACTCCAAACTTCCGCTTCTCTTGGTATTGCCAATTAAATAGGTAGTTGATGATATTGTATGTACATGTAAAACAGCTGTGAAATAAGAGGGGACGGTGGATAGATTTGTTTTCCCATTTGTAACTTTTTCTCTTACATATATCTAAAATTAAACTTATAAACATCCATGATCTAGTGCATATACATGTACACAAAACATATAATAGCTATTAAATGTGTGTGTGTGTGTGAGAGAGAGAGAGAGAGAGAGAGAGAGAGAGAGAGAGAGAGAGAGAGAGAGAGAGAGAGAGAGAGAGAGAGAGAGAGAGAGAGAGAGAGAGAGAGAGACAGAGACAGAGACAGAGAGAGAGAGAGACAGACAGAGAGACAGAGAGAGAGAGACAGACAGACAGAGAGAGAGAGACAGACAGACAGACAGAGAGAGAGACAGAGAGAGAGAGAGAGGGAGTGGGAGTATGGTATGTCTGAGAGAAAAAGCACACATGTACATTGTATCCACATATATGTGTGTACACATAGAATTACAAACTGTTGCATGCATGTATGTGTACAAGTATACAAGTGTATATGTATATGAGTACACATGCAAACATGTGTGAACTAATGAGTTATGTGTGTTTGCAAATGAAACATTCCTGACACACAAGACAAATGAAAAATAGCTAACTGCCAATCCTATAATCACTTCTAATGACAGATTCACCATGGCAACAATCTGACTGCCAATCCTGTAATCACATATGACAGATTCACCATGGCAACAATCTGACTACCAATCCTGTAATTACTTATAATGACAAATTCGCCATGGCAACAAACTGACTGCCAATCCTGTAATCACTTAAAATGACTGATTCACCATGGCAAAAATCTGACTGCCAATCCTATAATCACTTAAAATGATAGATTCACCATGGCAACAATCTCACTACTGATCCTGTAATCACTTATAATGACAGATTTGCCATGGCAACAAATTGACTGCTGATCCTGTAATCACTAATAATGACAGATCTGCCATGGCAACAAATTGACTGCCGATCCTGTAATCACTTATAATGACAGATTCAATATGGCAACAAACTGACTGATGATCCTGTAATCACTTATATAGACGGATTCATTACATAAGAAGCTAAAGTCTGAATGTCAATCCCATAATCACTTACAAAGAACAGGTTCATTGTGGCAACAATCTGACTGTCACAGCGGCAACAATCTGACTGTCAATCAATTTTACAGACAGGTTCACAGTGGCAACAATCTGACTCACAAAGACAGATTCACAATGGCAACTATCTGGCTGCCAATCTGAATATTTTCATAAACATACAGACAGCTTTTACAATGGCAGAAATCAGATATTTACAATGCTGTACATAACACTGTCAATCCATTAATCATACAATGAACATGTACTGTCTTTTTTCTGTTGTTTCCACAGGACCAATATTTGCATACCATTCCCAATGCAAATTACATGTGTTTTTTCCACAATTTGATAAAAAAAATTATCAATTTGGCGAAAAAGACCATGAACATAATGAATAATGAATCATTTCAGTGGGGAAATGCATCTAAAATAGACATTCCATTACATTTATATATATACATGTGTCAAAACTATTTTTCCCAATTTGACACAAATTCACATTAAAATTCCCAATTGTGTCGTTAATGGCATTTTCTAACATTGGCAGAAAAAGGCCTGATGTGTATATATACAGATAAACTTACAGTAGCAACTATGAGGTTGCCAATGGTACTTTTCTTTGTATCCCAGTTGCTCCAGACTTTGTCCAGGCAATTCCTGTAAACTGTATGATGCATGAGTATTTCCGGAATCATATAAAATATATTGTCCACCAAACTCTCATCCACACTCGTACACGATGTCTTCAAAGGCAGCATATATTTCTGAAATGAAGAATGAAATTTTCAAATTCATGACATTGATTGATAGATTTTTTTTTTTACTACATTCGAACCTGTTCGAGAGACCACTGCATCTACCACCCAAATGTGGGCTCTCCAGACAGGTATTCCAATAAAAACTTAGAGGTTTTATATAAAGGATTATCTAACCTGAGTGGTTCTCAGAATGTGGTCATACAAGACAGCTGGGTCTGTTAATACAGGTTCAACTGTATCAGATTAAAAAATATGACTCAATATTTTGGTTTGGTTTTTTTTAGTATTAAAACAGTAAACCAAAAAATGGGAATAAAAATTGTAAAATATGTTTTAAATACACAAAATACATGTATTGATGATATAAAAAAATTAACAAAATACAATTTCATTACAAAAAAAATTGAAAGAAACAGTGAGGAATCTTTCGTGCCCTTGGAAAGATCCTTTTAAAAACAGGCGAAACCATAGCATTAATAATACCATGCACACAAAATAGTGTTATTATTTTTTAAAAGATTTAGTATCAAATCCTAAAACCGCTTCTGAGAACGAAATGCTTTAATTCTGCTCAGCAGCAGACTGTTGTCTTATTGACAGGTTTTATGTCGTCATAATGTGGGTTTCATATGTAGACTGGTACCCAGCCTTAGTTACACTTCTTAAAGTCTGCAATGTAGCTGGTAGGCCAATGGAGGTCCAGTAAACAAGATCTCTATCAATACTACAATGTTATTTACTTATTTAAATGTTTGTAGACTGTGTTGCATATTGATATTGGGCATCATCATACTTCACAACAGCATCTAGAAAAAAGGTCTGTTGATTAATTTTGATTTGATCATTGTTTTACATCCAGCCAAGAATTTTTCACTTACATGGATATGTTCCCTGATTTAGGTGAAATGCTACAAATTTTGGCCTGTGCTATGGACTGACCCCCATGTGCCACTCTTTTTGTGACATGGGACCTCGTCTTCAAGTTTTAGCCATAAAACATGTGACTTTCACTTCGTACAATGTATGCCGAGCGCTTGTCAAAGGAACAGTCAATATAATTTTTAAAAGTCTTTGGTATGACCAATTATCAGGAATCAAACCCTAATGTATCAGAATTTTGTTTTTATTCAACTTAGCCAGAATTCCCAATGCAAGCAATCTTCACTTTTGACATATTTTCATTCTAAAGGCCATGGCTATCAACTTATAAAGTACATAAACTTCAGTATTGGTTTATTCTTGTCCACAATTTGACAGAAAATTGTGTATGTAGGTCTAATACTCTAGGTCAGGCAAGTCCGACAATCTATTTCAGCAGTCCCAAGTCATGTACAAAAATGATTTATATCTGGACTTTGATAACATGTAAAATGAAGAAACTAGGAAGAATAAAACAAAATGGTAGTCAGTTTCTGTTTTATGAAATGTACTTCAACACAGCCATGAATATATTTACATTTAGAGCAATATATCAATTAACCCTGAGCTTTGTTCAATATACAGTAGTACCTGTCTTGAGAGATCACATTATCAGCCAATAAAATGTGGTCTATCAAAAGAGGCTTTATTTAAAGGAGTGGTTCTTAACCAAGTTTGTTTTCAGAATGTGGTCTCAAAAGACAAGTGCTCTCTTATGAGTGCAATCTTTTAACCCTTTCAACCCTACAGGCCATAATAGACTGGACTTAACAATAGAAAAGAGCATACTATATTGATTTTCAGGGGTGAAAGGGTTAAAGACTGGTTCCACTGCATTTATACACTTTAACCCTGCTATTAAAGCCTCCTTACTTACTGGTCTGATTAGTGAGGTTGTCTCTGAAAGTCGAGGTTCCAATCTATCATAAGTATGCTTTAAGTTTTTCAGAAAATTTACTGTGTAAAACCATCATACAGAAAAACCTGCTTTAGCATCCACCTGGTCACAAAGACTGTTTTTTGCTGTCCCCAGTAGTACCATTTGTGTACAAATCAACCTCTATATAAAGACCACTTCCCTATAGAGACCTGTTTTCTTGTGTCCCTAAGGAGGTTATTATATATACAAGCTTCAGTGTATTAAAATTCAGAAGTGTTGTAGTTGTATTACTGTGTTACTGTTTATTCCCAACGAGTTAATGGATTTCAGGATCAACTACTGACTCTAACAAGCATCACTCATACATGAAGTTTGCCAAATTACTGCTGTTAGAAGGATCACTGTGAATGTTTGGGGAACCAGTAAGTAAAGAACAACCAATACCAGGTGCTACATATACTGGTGACCTACGCCTATGGACAGATGGTAGTACCTGCAGATAAATCGTAAATCGTGAGATCTGCCAAATCTGTTAACTGTGTACAGCCGACCAGATGCAGATTTCCTGTTTAAAATCTGGCTCCCACATAAACACAGTTCTTGACATATATTTGTCTGACTGTGAAGTATACTGGTTAATGTTGTTGATATAGTACAAGTCTGTACAATTAGTTGGGGAGATCGGAGAATGAATGGCCATTGTATATGGCTTATTAACTTTACTTTCCTATCATCTTGTATTTAACACATAGGTATAGACATAAGATCCATTTCACCTCATTCTGTAAGCAGTATTTTTTGTGTGTGTTGATGGCCTAAATCTGTTGAATATTTAAAATGATAAGACAAAAGATGAGCCAGTGATGTGCTATACAATATCAGAGAGTTTATATTGATAACAAAATTGTTATTATCATGACCACATATGACCTTGACCTTTAACTTCAACTACATAGCAGAAACATCTTAATATCATTCCAATGGCTTTTCTATGGAGGAAATGTTACTTTAATACAACAAAAAATGTTGCTGTCATTTTTGTTTTATTATTGTGGCAGGGGGTCTGGTGGTGAAGCCTTTGTGAACAACAACTGCCCGACTGTCAGCAATCTTAAGATTCTTGAGTTAAAGACGTTTTCAAACAGGAAATGACTGATTCTTTGGTGACTGAGAATTTTAGAGCATATATAAAGTTACCCTATTTGACCCATTAAGCACCCAGTGCGATACAAAAATCAGGAATAAGGGATGGGCACTTAATGGGATCAATTGATAGTCAATTTGACGCAAAACACTTAATTTTATATAAGGCAAAGTGGTAAAGTTATAGTAATTACCGAGGACAGCTATCAACATAATTCTGCTGCTGGCGAGCTACAGATAAACTGTTACTTACAGCTTTTCAGGTCCACATCTCCTTGTCAACCAGGTAGAAAAGATTCTCGATCGTATGTATAAAAAAAAAAAAAAAAAAAAAAAAAAAAAAGGGGGGGGGGGGGCAATTATAGGGACAGGGCGCATAATGGGTCGAATACCATACTCCAAATTTTTATTTACAGAGAGAAAAAACAAAATGGCATTTCTGAGGTTTTGGATGCCTTGTTCATTTAAAAAGTTAATACATTGTAATTAAAAGATAAACAAATCTAACCAAACACTGCCTTGTCTTAGTTACATATTTATTATGCATCTCTAAAATGAGCCAAATCGTTCCACAGAAATAAAAATATACGATGAATACAAAAATATCAGAATATACATAAAATCGTAGATATATGGGAATGACCTTTCTTGTTTTGACATGTTCCCTGACAGAAAAAGACAAAATACAAGATATCCTACATGCTAATTTTGTGAATACTTTTATCAATGTTGAAGAGATTTGTTTAGTTAACTTTGGTCCTGTTAATTCTATCATCCATTCCAATATTCAGTTTAGAAAGCCAGATCAAATATCAATTTAGGTATCTTTGAATAAACACATTTTAAAATAATTAATTACCAGTCCTGTGAAAGGATTAGATATCATTTATTTTATGTTTTGTACACAAACAAAGTCAATTCCCTGATAAGTAGCAGAATCTCAGTCCTCAGATCAAAGCAAATCACTTGCTTAACTAAGATATGTACACTTCTCAACTAGGTGACAATACAATTTGAAGTAACTGCTTGTCAATCATTTTTTGAAATCGACTCCAATGGATTTTTTGAAGATTTTGGTATTTGACCTTTAACCTTCAAACTGCTCTTTTAACAGTTCTTGATGTGAGGGAGCAGTGAATGTGTGACATTGACAAAGTTCATATTGAATTTCCGATATTTTAAAATTCAAGTGAAAACATCAAAGACGAATTTGTTTTTACCTTGTAATCAAGTATGTGTACTTAACTAATAAATGATCAATTCCGGTTATCTAAAGGTCAATGTCTCCATGCTACTTTTACCCATGGGGCAAGACACACTGAATAACATCTCAGAGAGGCTAATCTTAAAGGTCAATGTCTCCATGCCTAACTCTATACTTAGACCCACTATAGGTGTGTGTCAATTGACACAGGTGATCCAGACTCTAACCTACTTTAGGTGTATGTCTGACATTGTGGTTTAGAGAATGATACTAATCTATAACAGACTTATATAGGTGTGTGTGTCAGACATTGTGGTTTAGAGAATGATGCTTTACCAGGTCTATCATCAGACTCAAACCCTATATAGGTTTGGGTCAGACAGTGGTTTCCAGAATGATGCTTGTTTCCAGACTCTAACCAGCTCTTGTGGTTTAGAGAATGATGCTCCAGACTTATCAGGCTCAAACCCTATAGGTGTTTGTGTCAGACATTGTGGTTTAGAGAATGATGCTTTACCAGGTCTATCATCAGACTCAAACCCTATATAGGTTTGGGTCTACATTGTGGTTTGGGTCTTTACCAGGTCTATCATTCTAACCTACTATAGATGTGTTTTGTGGTTTAGAGAATGATGCTTTACCAGGTCTATCATCAGACTCAAACCCTATATAGGTGTGTGTGTCAGACATTGTGGTTTAGAGAATGATGCTTTACCAGGTCTATCATCAGACTCAAACCCTATATAGGTTTGGGTCAGACATTGTGGTTTAGAGAATGATGCTTTACCAGGTCTATCCAGACTCTAACCTACTTTAGGTGTATGTCTGACATTGTGGTTTAGAGAATGATGCTTTACCAGGTCTATCATCAGACTCAAACCCTATATAGGTTTGGGTCAGACATTGTGGTTTAGAGAATGATGCTTTACCAGGTCAAACCCTATATAGGTTTTGGGTCATTAGACTTTACTAACTCTAACCTACTATAGGTGTGTGTCAGACATTGTGGTTTAGAGAATGATGCTTTACCAGGTCTATCCAGACTCTAACCTACTATAGGTATGTGTCAGACATTGTGGTTTAGAGAATGATGCTTTACCAGGTCTATCCAGACTCTAACCTACTATAGGTATGTGTGTCAGACATTGTGGTTTAGAGAATGATGCTTTACCAGTGTCCAGACTCTAACCTACTATAGGTTTGTGTCAGAGTGGTTTAGAGAATGATGCTTTACCAGGTTACCAGGTCTAACCTACTATAGACTCTGTCAGACATTGTGACTATAGAATGGTGCTTTACCAGGTCTGTCAGACTCTAACCTACTTGTGTGTGTCAGTGGTTTAGAGAATGATGCTTTACCAGGTCTATCATAGACTCCAACTCTAACCTATTGTGATTAGAGAATATGCTTTGGATCATCAGACTCAAACCCTATGGTTTGGGTCAGACATTGTGGTTTAGAGAATGATGCTTTACCAGGTCTACCACCTCTGTCTATAGGTTTGGGTCAGACATCAAAGAATGATGCTACCAATGACTTCAAAGTTTGTGACAATATGGTTTAGAGAATGATGATAGGTATGTGTCAGACGTTTTTTTTAGACAATGATGCTCCAGGTCTATCCAACTCTAAAGAAAACATTGTATTGAGAATGACATCTATCCAGACTCTAACCTGTATGTGTCAATTTGATTTAAAATGATACTTTACCAGGTCTATCTATCATATATAGGTTTGGTACTTCATTGAGAATGTCATTTACCAGCCTTTCCAGACTGCTGTACTATCAGGTATGTCAACATTGTGGTTTAGAGATAGTTACTTTACCAGTCTATCCAGACTCTACATACTATAGGTTTGGGTCAACATTGTGATTTAGTGAAGACCAAGTACTCAAAGCTACAATGACTTCAAAGTTTGTGACAATATGCGTTTTTTATTCCACAAGTTAGACAAATCTCTATAAAAAGAAAAATGTATTGATGCACAATAGCTGGGATTCTTAAAAGTGATGCTATTGAAATGAATGCTGTATGATTTATCTGTCACATCAGAACATGACAAGTAATTATTCGTTACAGAGATAGTGATGCTTGCTATTTATCTGTCAAAGACAAGTTCAATGTCAATGTCCATTTAGGCTGACTTACTTGCTTCATTCTGAGAATCACTCAGATGTGTACACTTGGTTGACCTCCTGACCTGTCATGACCTCTTGACCTAATGGGTCATCAAGAGCTTTTGACAATGATAGCCAGTGCTACAGAGAAAACATAACAATAACTGTAACATGATGGTAAGAGGGATATGGTGCCAACAGAGAACTACAATGGAAGTCATTTTGAAAAAGAAAATCAAAGTACTAAAAGTACTGAAATGGGTTGTTACTTTGAAAATAGGGTTGTTATTTTATCTAACATATATGAAATGTCAAATTAATGTAGATCTAAAAACAAAAAGAAAAATTCAATTTCCAGCCTCTAAATAAATTCAAAATTAACATTCTAAATTTTATTTGTTGTATCTTCCGCACCAACTTTAAACAGAATCTATTGTCTGTTGTGCATTAACACTCATTTAAAAAAAAAACGTGAGCATTTATGGGACTTACTTAAATTTAAACCGAACATGACATTGTGAACAGGTAAAATAATTTTTTTCATATCGAAAAGTGGCTGTGATTTAAAAAAAAATTTAGGGCTTGTAGTATTGAACGTAAACAATCCTACTTAGGACTATTACCGTGGTACATGAACATATACTCTGCCTAGACTAAATAAACAACCAAACAACGTTCTCTATCTTGTATTAATTAATATAAATAACTGTCCGGGATGAAAAAGACAGTTTACCTAATGTTTATTGTTACAGAAATCATTTTTCACCAACATAATTCGGGCCTAAAGTCGCGATGTAGCAAAACGATCTATCACCGCTTTCACTTATAGACATCAATGCTTTCGACAATAAATAAAACTTTGTTTTTTGTTGAAGACATCGTTTCTGTTAGAAATCCATTATGAACAGACCAATTACACAAAGAGTTTAGGTTTATACATCCCAATCTAATCGTGATTAACTTCAAAAGTTGTGATAATTGTTGTATAAACACCCGACAATGGACATGGCGATTTTCCCCAACTTCCACGGAAACGAGAACAGGAAATTGTAACGTTCAATGTTCGAGTTACCTCCCTTTGCGATATCAATACACACAGTATACAAGTGACAGCCTGCTGAAATTGAACAGTCGCTGGTTATGTAAGGCCTGTGATCACCATATAGGGTGTATAAATAAAGAAAATATGCATGGGGAATCTCATTAAGGCAGGTTATATATAACGATTAGTCAACAAACACGTTAATTTGATAGTTTTAAAATTGGACAGGAACTTATTCCTAATGAATTTCACGTGCTATTTGTATATCAAGCACCTCCTACTCGATGCTATACCCTCTATTCTGCTTTTATTTTCATTTTTCCGTGGACTAGAAAACATACATATTCTTAAGAGTTTAATAGAAATTTATTTAGCTTCATGTTGGTATCAGCGATATGTAATTATTTCTATTTACAATCGCTGTATGCTTGTAGCTGTCAATATCAATATGATGAATGGCGGAGTGATACTGCAAGGCAGGCTCAACATCACTGGAATCTTATATAAAGGAATTCCATATTTATAAATAGATTGATGACATTTTGTTTAACCTGACTACAAATCGTACTGTATAATTTCGAAAGGCAGAAGTAAGTAGAATTATGTGGTATTTCATTTAATGATTATTCAAACTAGATTTAATTTCATTTACACCAAAATATTTGACTTTTCTGTAAAAGTTGAATTCTTGAGTTGGACTATATTTTACAAATGCAACCTCCATGACCTCTTCACTGCTAAGAGAATAGCCTTCGATGAAAAGTCGAAGTAAACCCATAATAGGTTGTTATTACATAACAACCCATAAAAATGTATTGTTAGAAACTTTTCAAAAAATAAATAATTTGAAATTCTTTTGTAGTGTAGTATCTCCCTGAAAACTGTCTCTAAAGATGATGTACATGTAATCTATTTTAGGACATTTAAGACATGTGTTTTCACAATAAATTTCTTTAAATAAGCTTGTATTTTGTTTTTTTCTGCATAGGACTGAATAAAATCAAAGATGTCTACAAAAGCCATTCAAGGGAACAGAAAAAAGATTCTTTTATAGACAGGTGGCTTTTATAAAGAGGTTTATCATTATAAAAAGTGAACAAAGGTTATGTTTTAATGACCTTTATAGGCAGGTGCCCTTTACACAGAGTGGGCCTTTAATGCAAGTTTGACTGTAGTTTATATAAGGAACTCACAAAATATCTTTAATGGTGGATCTATATCTGTTTTCACTCTCTGTTTGTCTTAACCCAGTCAACCCTATAGACCAATGAAGACAGGTCTTTAAATCTATAGGATTGAGCATACCATTTATAAATTTGGGGATGCAAAGATTAAACAAGGATGCAATTTTTAAGGCAATGCAATGAAAGATATCTTTTATTCAATAAAAACATTTTATTATCTAAAAATTGATGAATAAAATTCTATGTAATTTGATGAAAAAGAACTTCATGACAGTTGTTTTTCATGGGAGTTTTATCCCCATGGTAGTGTAAAATTTTCATTAATGTATATCCATTTTCCAAAACTTTTTAGAGTGTGTTTCATTTAGATGGATCTAAAATAGAAAGACCAATATGTTTGACAGACAGTTAAGCACCAAGTCCAACTACAATGTTTTTGATCAAACTTATAGCTATATGATTAAAAGACTTGTTCCCTTTTTCATGTGTAGATATATAGACTGATAGTAAATAAAATTGGTTTAAAGACAGATACCAAGATAGATTAACAAACACCTCACTTTTGTATAAAAACCATACAACCATCAAAAAACACAAATTCTGCTCTTTACTGCACCGAAGCTTAGATACAAAAGATAAGATCAAACGTCACAAAGACCCAGATGAAGCTGTGCATTTCATATCCTGCAGTCCATGGAGATGATTTTCTTTCGGCATATGATATCTGTTGAGTAGACAGCTTAATTTTCACTGCAGGTGCTATGTGGTGCAGTTAAGACAATGAATAGTACCGACAATCCTCGAGTAGATCTTAACTGCAGTCATGGTAATTATTGGTTTGCATGATACAAGATCATTGAAACATAAAAACTGACTACAAAAAACCACAGGTCGTACTATCTCCATGAAAATATCAATGAAAGAGTGGGTGTAAGTGTCAAAAAAGTGAGATTAAAAATTGTTTAAACAGATGCAAAGAGCACCTGTGCTAATATCAGAAGTGAAAATGATATACCGAGGTACACCATTAATATACAGAGCAACGAACCCCTTTTCTGCTAATTCTGATGAAATGACAAAGATTTTGACATTGATGGTGAAATTCATATACACAGATTAAGATCATGAAATCTCAATTTCTTGAACTCTGATTGAGAGAGATAAATAGGCTTCAACAATATTAGAGGCTACTAACAAATGTACAAATGTAGAAGATAACAAGAGTACAAACAGAAATTTAAATTGTTCTTTCTTCCCTATATTTAAAAGTATCCATGTCCTATAAATTGGGGAAATTTCAATACACAAAGATACTGTAAAAACAGACAATTTTGTGGTGTTAAAATTTTGTTGTTTTGAAAAGAAAACAAATTTGCTGACATTTAATTTTGTTGAAATAAAAAAAAAACGTAAAGAACGCTATTACTATTACTAGGTATGATTTATGTAAAACTTTGTCATGATTTGAATTGCATTAATAAATGAAATAATGTAATAATAGAAATTAAAACCACAAAGAAATTTTCTGATTATACAGATATAATAATACATGTACAGTCAAACTTGCCTTAGTGACCCCCCTCATATAACGACTTCCTGTCCATAACGACCGTATTTTGACTGCCCCTTGAGAATTACTATACATTTGCCCTCTATATAGCGACCACCTGCCTTACGCGACCGGCGACCGCTGTATTTTGTCCGCCGGTGGTTGTCCTACTTGCGTATAGCGACTGCTTATACACTTACTACTCCTGGAAGGGAGATAACTCGTACATAATTCTCGCGGGACAATTCGAGACTTAATTAACAACATGGCGAAAATACACGAGGCTTCGACAGTCACAACACACCTGGAGGTGTCAATTAACGACCCGGGTAGTAATTAGGCACTCGTACGTGCTCTATGACAGGGTGTTTTTACAACCAGGAACTATCAATCATCGCTGACTGATTGATCTTTTGTTTTCGATCATCAATTTATGACCAAAGTTTCCGGTGATGATTACTTAATCGGCGAAAGACTAAGACTTAAAAGGAAAAAATTCAGAAAGGACACGCTTGTGATATGGTGTTTTTACGAACAGGAGCATTTAAATATCATCGCTGAATGATTGATTATTTGTTTTCTCGTATTCTGGAATGCTGTAACTAATCGAACATCACTTGATTAGCAAGTCAACATCTCAATCCAAAGAGTAAAATCGCCGGCGCTCGTAGCATTGGATTACGTCTAATAAAATGATAATTAAATAAAATTCAACTACCTACATCTTTCTGTATATTCTTACACTTCTGACTCGTGTGACTTAACAACACAGACCACCGACTTTGAGCACATTTAATATATTTGTTTCAGTTTTTATAATGTGCCGTATCCTCGATGTACATGTATAATTCAATTACATCATAAATTAATTTAAATTATTAAAACATTGAATTATTTCATTGTTATAATTTTTTTTATTATTTACATGTTATGCATGTATTAGCTACAGGGATTTTCTATGACTATTTTTTGGATGGGTACAGGACCCTTCCCAATGCAAAAATGGCTTGTATTTTCCCGAAAAGATGCAAATATTCCAAATTTGGATTTTTTTTAAAAAAAAAATGAATATTTTCCAGACCCTGGAGTTAAGAAAATCCCTTTAGTATGTAAATACAATATCCATTTAATCACTAAATGAAATATCTAACCATGGAAGAAATATGTAGTTGGAAATAATAATAAGCCATCTCCGATGCCTTGGATTTCATATCTCATGTGACCCTGTATATAAAGACCACCTGTCTATAAAGACCGTTTTTGTAATTTCCCCTGAGCGGTCTTTATATACAAGTTTGACTGTATATACATTTTCTGCAAAAATGTAGAAATGAACAACTAAAAAATCAATTTTTGATGGTATTCCTGTTGATGTAGTAGGGCTAACATGTAAGAATTCAAGTGGTGATCAGTACGTCAGTGAAAAGTAAAACTAACAATCTAAAAATTTAAAAAAAAAAAAATATTTGGTATTTGCATGTATTGTATTGATATTTTTTTGATAAACTAAATCACATTTAAAAAGATATCTTTCACAGACGCTCATAAAATTCTGACAATTATTTATCTATCATAAAATATTCTTATCACATGGAAAACAATATGTTTCAGCGAGTTATTCTAGAAATGTGGAGCCTCCATGGCTGAGTGGTTAGGGCATCGTGCTTTTAAACCATGAAGTCTCTCACTTTTAAGTGATATTTGTTACAGTTCATTTGCAGGGAATAAAGTTTATATATACCATATTCGACCCATTAAGTGCCCAAGGCACTACAAAAATCAGAAAAAAGGGGTGGGCGCTTAATGGGACCAATTAATAGTCAAATTGATGTAAAACTGTGATTTTTTTATAAGGCACAGTGGTAAAGTTGTTGTAGTTATTACAGAGGACACCTAGGCCTATCAACATAATTCTAATTGCTTGGGGGCTACAGATAAACTATTACCTACGGTTTTTCAAGTCCACATCTCTTTGTCAATCAGCTAGCAAAGATTCTCGATTGTATGTAAAAAAAAGGAAAAGGGCATTTATAGGGACATGGGCGTTTAATAGGTTAAATACGGTAGATGTTGTTTCTTGTAAAGATGACAAATAACATTATTTTCCTGTAGATTGCTTTTCAAATACGGCACCTAACACTGCATACATGTATAATCTGTGTTCCTGGTCAAACATATATGTGAATATGATAAAATGCTTACAGGGAAGTGATGTAACCCACATATTTATTTGAAGCTACATACTATTGTAAGGAAATGACATGTGACAGAACGGAACAACTCAAAAAAGGTCTATTAAGACAATGGGATGAAAAATAGCTTTAATGTCTCGATGAAACACTTTGTGAGTTTTTACTCAACCCCATACAGAACAAGAGGCCTAATGGGCCTTGACGATCACCTGAGCATAACTCCAATAAGGGTCGACCCAACAATTTCAGTTCTATAGAAAGTTTTGTAGATCTTTGCGTGCTGAACATTTTTGCCTCCATCAGATTCTTTCTATCTATTATACTTATTGAGATAATGTCAAAAAAACAGCCAAAATACCCCCCATTTACATAAGTGTCCCCTAGTGGCATGTTTATTGACAGATTTCATTTTAATTCGCAAACTTTGTAAACAATGACTTAACAATCATGCACAGAAAATTTGAAAGTCATCTGATCATAAGAAGAAGATTTTTAAAGATGTACCAAGTTTTGGTACTTTTTGGCCCCTTTTGAGGCCCCTATGGGCCCTAGCCCCTTTTCCTTCACAAACTTTATGCGGCTTCACATGGGGATACTTCCTGCCAAGTTTGGTTGAAAATGGCCCATTGGTTCTTGAGAAGAAGTCGAAAATGTTTAAAAGTTAACAACACACGACGGACGATGACATACAAAAGACGATCGCTAAAGGTCACCTTGAGCCTTTGTCTATAGGCTTCTTTAAACTTTTGTTTTATTGTTCAGGAAGAGAAAAATGTACTTGTTCACTTGTCCTGGACGAGTGAAAATGGCATGAGGATGAGTAGTTAGGGGTGGGTACTCATCCCCGGTGACGTGTAATTTTTCTTCTAGATCTATAACATCTTACATTTTAGACACTAAAACTTTCTATAAACATAACCCTTTTAAAAATCATTTACTACCATTTTAATTAATTAAAAGTCCCATATCAGAGAAATAGTAAGTCTTAATGGTTCCATAAAAGTTCATAAAAAAATTGGGACAAGCTGAAGGTGTCTAGGGACGAGTGATTTTTCAAAATTTTTCTCACCCTGTAATGTTGTAGATTGATTTACTTATGTTCAACTCATCAAATAATTACTAAAAATACAAGTTTACACAAAATAAAATTTTGACTTTACTACTTAAGAATCTGCGAAAGAGACCACTGAAACACCATGAAACATTTATCCCAAACAATTCAGTTGTGATTTTCCAGTCACTATGATCACTTCATTAAAACCTAAATGCATACACATTCAAAATGTGTCAGACTGGAAATTACTGTGTTGAATTGTGGGATTTGTGTACTATTTTACAGCTGACTGGAAAAATTATGGGGGGCTCATAGTTAATGTAAATAAAGCTGTCCTACTTTTGAAATGTCAGGATGTAAAGTCTATCCAATCAAAAGTACTGCCGGCAATATTTTGATGTAAACAACTTGAAGGCAGAACTAGGACGAAAGGCTTTCCATATTTTGATTATTGCAGAATATGCCTATTGTGAATATTGCAAAGAATGCATCTGTGATTGGTTCCCTGTGACAGGGAACAACTGACACGATATTATCATATTATAATGAATTTAAGACCTTGAAAGAAGGTGAGAATCGGAAACAACTGAGGACTCGGATTACTAGAGTTATGAAAAATAAGATGTACTGTTAACTACATACTCTTTAACTTCATACTAGAGACAGTGTTTTGATCAGTAAAATCAACACATTTTCCACAAAATGATGTCATTTTCATACAACTAACATTTTATTAATATTTATGTCAAAACATTTATCCTCAATTCATTGTGAAACAATGGATCTTCTGCTGTAACCATATTTCTTCTAATGGATTTCAATTTTTAAAAGATATGATAAAATATAAATCTCCAGATAAGATTTTCAGGTAAAGGGTATTGCACTCCCAGAAATAAAATTTAAGAGGAAAATCAAAATTCTTAAAGGGTATTTTTAAATATTTAAATGGTGTTTTACATAATTATATATAAAATGTCACTATTACAATTTGTAACTTCAATTTCCAATGAGTAATTTCACCTCCTGTTCTAAATTCAAAAGCTGATTTTCAACTTTTTTAAGGGTAAATACCCTCTTACTCCCCTTATCTGGAGCTCTGATTATTAATATATGACTCACCACAAGATAAAGTACATTTAGGTAAAATTTTCTGCATTGCAAGTGTTACAATAACGATCAACCACATTTTTACAATTTTTTCATATGTTTAAAGATCAGAGAACAAATTTAGTTGTACATTGTGTAACATTTCAGCATTATTGATGGCAAGCACTAACAGGGATGACATGTTTGGGTATGCTTTCGGCACCATTCAGTACATTTTTTACAAAGAAGTTTATTATTTGTGTATTAATATGCAACTAAATATTAAAAAGCAAAGTAAAATTTATTCATCCACCTGAACATGCTGAAAGGGCGTACAGCAAAACAGAAAGAATAACATATTGTGCTGAGGTAAACATTCACTCCTACGTATATATACAGGTCTACATGTACCACATTAAATTGGCACATGCTAACAAAACGATTCTAAGTAAAATGAAGAAGTACCCATGAATATTCGAAACTCCAAGTCCATAAGAATATAACAAATCTAATATACAAATGGTCTCAACATGAAGAAGAATTGTGAATGCCGAACGGGATGGGACCTTGTTGAGCTACAGTAAAAGATGGAATTGGACCAATGCAAAATATTTACCTGTCTACCCCTATTTTTGGAAAATAGTCCATATTATTTTGGTTTCCGACAGAATCCTGATGTGGCTCTTTATCTTGGTAATCCTGAAGATTTACCAAGCACAGTGCTGATGTACGATCATTTGGAGTCACTTTACCGTGTTCTTAACCGAAACGGAAATAAAAAAACACAGTACAACAAATATGTTCTTAAACATTTCACTATGATGTAACAAAGGTCACTTTTCTTGTGATGGGTAACATTTAAATCTACGAAAATGATGTGAAGTTACTTACATCTTTCAACACTGTTAGGGCCTCCACATATTCCTGTTCATTTCTATACAGTTCTTCTACTATGTGATAGCGCTTATCCTGAAATATCAAAGAAAAAAATTATGACAAAAAATCAGAAGTGTTGTAGTTACACCATGTTAAGCTATGCATAAATCTATTATCAAAGTCCCATAACTCTTGCAAACATTGACAAATATGCGACATAATCAAATCCTAGGTTTTATTGATATAAAACATCATACAAAACTTAGTTTGAGCTAAAAAAAACACTGAAGCAATTTGATGGGATGTTTCTAAAAGACAAACCAAATTCAACATACTACCTGCCACACGACCCCGCCCCAGAATCCCAAACGATCTTTGAAACATAAAAATACAAACAGAATTTGTCTGTATGTGAGTGTGCATAGTTTACTACATAACACTGATATAAGTGTATATGGTCTTCCCAACACTGATACATGTACATTATATGTGTACATACAGTCATGGGACATAAGTTTGTTTGTTTATTGTTGTTTAACCTCCCACTCAAGATCTTTCACTCATATGGAGATGTACCCAAATGCCGGTGAAGGGCTTCAAATTTTTAACTATGCTCGGCACTTACTGTCATTTAGCAGTGGGGGTTCTTTAACGTGCCGACACCTACTGTGACACAGGACCTTGGTTTTTACTGTCTCATCCGAAGGACAGGAAACCAACCTGCTGCTGACTGGACTCGAACTCACGACCTCATGATCAAAAGTCGAGTGCACTACAGACAGAGCCAGTCCAGCTCGCGACATAAGTATTTGCCACTGCATCAAAATGGTGGTATTTGTTTACGTTAACAACTCCATAATAAATTGGAATTTTTTAAGTACCGTAACCATTGCTTAATTTACCACAATACATATGTACATGTATTTGGAGAAGTGATTCTTCATCCTCATTCCTTCTTGTTTCCATGCTGGAATAAATGCATATGATTGGCAAATAAAATCTACACTGGTGCATCACTACACATGTATCACTTCCGCAGTCATCTATTCACGAGTTGTTTTTCATGAACTACAAATCTCTTTTAAGTCGCAACCAAATAATCTCACTGATATCTATTTATGGAGATTGTGCTGGCCACAAAGTGCTGTTTATTTAATTTTTGTGCATATAGGCACTGAGCATTCTGGTGTATTTACAGTGGGATTATCATCTTGAAAAAAATAATTATTCATCGGGAATATGACATGTGATAATGGGCCACAATTGATTTTCCCGTATATCTATATGTTTCGGGGAATTTATATTGTCATTTACAGAGTCAAATTTGCTCCAAGCTCCAAAAACCTTCAAACATAGACGGCCCCACATTATAATAGAAAGTTTGCTACATGACAGTGCACACACAAGATGGAGGTTGTCAACTTCGTCAGCTTTCTGTCAGACATCTACGCGATTATTATTACCCATGACCACCTGAAATTCATCACTAAACATCATATTTTTCCAATGCAGCTTCACAATCCGGTTGTTTCGTATTTTGAATCACTTCAAGTGATTCTTTTCTTCAACAGTATCGCACCACCATCTTCTATCTTATATATGTCTGTAGTTAATCATTTTTAAATCGTTTTCTCCTCATAGTCTTTCAACAGATAGTTGACATCTTTCCTTCCTTTATGATATTTTAGATTTCTTCCTGAGTCTCCTTTGTATTACTTTACATCAGCCATGAAAGTTGCACATCGCGCACAGAAAACCTTCGATTACATTCAACTTTATGTCTTTTCTCTACACCTCCGCATGTCTAAATTTGTTTTAAGACTTGAATTTGTTGTTCGAGATATTCCCAATATTAACTCCATTTTAGCCTCATTTTCCTTCATTTGGTAGTTTCTATGATATGCTTTCTAACATCAACAGGAATTTCAGACGATTTATAAAACAGCATATTTATTAGGTTTAAACACAACTAGTGAGCAGAAGACAAATGTAAACACTGACGTCATCAGAATGTTGTTACGTAGGAAGTTGGAAAAATTCAGTCCGACCTGTTTTCTATAAACTGTAGTGATGTTTTAAAACTATTTGTATGTTTCGATATCAGTGACAAATATTTATGTCCTAAGACTGTATGTACATGGTCTACGTAACACTGTTATATGTACAATGTACATGGTCTACGTAACACTGTTATATGTACATATGTACATGGTCTACGTAACACTGTTATATGTACATATGTACATGGTCTACGTAACACTGTTATATGTACATGGTCTACGTAACACTGTTATATGTACATGGTCTACGTAACACTGTTATATGTACATGGTCTATGTAACACTGTTATATGTACATATGTACATGGTCTACGTAACACTGTTATATGTACATATGTACATGGGCTACAGTAGTACACTATATTGTGGTATTTGTATTTCCTACATTGTACCTACATGAATATTACCAACACAACAAAGGTTTAAAACAAACACAGGGTTGCATATTATTTGAGAAAATAAAATTCCCTGACTTTTCACTGATAAATACCACCTAATTTTTTGGCCTCCACCTCCCCTATAGTCATCCAATCCACCGATATTTGCATAATTGTTTAATTTTTTTTTCATCTAACCAATTTTAATAAAACTTATTCTGCTGGAAAACTGCCATAGCCACAGAAAACATAAAAATCTTCTTAGAATTTTATTTTTCCTTCATTTTTCCCAGACTTTTCTGAAATTTAATTTTCCCTGACCAAAATGCCAATTTCCCTGACAATTCACTGACCTAGAAAAAAAAATCATTTTTCCCCGACTTTTCAAATAAGGTGGCAACCCTGATAAATATTTGACAGAACTCTATGTAAAAACATTCCAATCAAAATTATGTATATTGCAAAGGTCACATGTACATATTCTGTCACCTTGAAAAACCGTTAGGTTTACCCTGTCTTTCTAACAGGGCACCTGTTTATCAAGGCCAATCTCCCTCGACAAGCCTCTGTATTGACTTAACTGTATCAAAATTAATTCTCAGATTTCTCATCTTATCTCATCACGACATTATTTCTAATATTACCAAACTGGCTCCACGAAAGGCTGTGTTAGAACATAAGTTATTTGAAAATACTTTATCTACTATCAGTTGGAATTATCAATAGTTCCACTGCACTTAATAAACTGAAACCTGGATTCCAATCAGTAAACTCTAATGCTCGATAGAGATGCTTCAAATCAAATGTTTAAGAAGCAAGGGAAAAAAATTAACCACTACAGGTGGTTACATTAATTAATGCAATTAACACTCATTTTGGGAACAGACTTCCACCAGCTTGAATTCCAGAAATAGTATTATGGTTATACATCACATTATATCAGTGACTAAGATAGGATAAGAATGTATGATTAGAGAGTTCTGTAGAATCTGAGAAAAAAAAATTGTAAAAATGGTAAACAGGAAAGAATTAACAGTATTTATGTCAAACTGAATGAGAAGATTTTAAAAACAGAAGCATCTTTGTATGTGTATAGAAGTACTAGTGTACACAGGTAAAGTCTTGTACATGTATATAAGGTACATGTACACAGGTAAAAGTATAGAAGTACTAGTGTACACAGGTAAAGTCTTGTACATGTATATAAGGTACATGTACACAGGTAAATGTATAGGAGTACTAGTGTATACAGGTAAAGTCTTGTACATAAGGTACATGTACACAGGTAAATGTATAGAAGTACTAGTGTATACAGGTAAAGTCTTGTACATAAGGTACATAAGGTACATGTACACAGGTAAATGTATAGAAGTACTAGTGTATACAGGTAAAGTCTTGTACATAAGGTACATGTACACAGGTAAAAGTATAGAAGTACTAGTGTATACAGGTAAAGTCTTGTACATAAGGTACATGTACACAGGTAAATGTATAGAAGTACATGTATACAGGTAATGTCTTGTACATAAGGTACATGTACATAGGTAAAAGTATAGAACTACTAGTGTATACAGGTAAAGTCTTGTACATAAGGTACATGTACACAGGTAATTGTATAGAAGTACTAGTGTATACAGGTAAAGTCTTGTACATAAGGTACATGTACACAGGTAAATGTATAGGAGTACTAGTGTATACAGGTAAAGTCTTGTACATAAGGTACATGTACACAGGTAAAAGTATAGAAGTACTAGTGTATACAGGTAAAGTCTTGTACATAAGGTACATGTACACAGGTAAATGTATAGAAGTACATGTATACAGGTAAAGTCTTGTACATAAGGTACATGTACACAGGTAAATGTATAGAAGTACTAGTGTATACAGGTAAAGTCTTGTACATAAGGTACATGTACACAGGTAAATGTATAGAAGTACATGTATACAGGTAAAATCTTGTACATAAGGTACATGTACACAGGTAAAGTCTTGTACATAAGGTACATGTACACAGGTAAATGTATAGAAGTACATGTATACATTATCATAGGGTGGAATCCAGTTTTTATTGATTTAGGAGAGACCCCAGTTACAATGTACCTGGGAAGACACCTGAATGACCTTCCGCAATTAAACTGGCAAATTTCTCACAAAGCCACCTTAGGTTCTGGTGTGGTTCGAACCAGCTCTGCCTAAAGGTGAGACTTCAGGGTAAGGATGACCCAGTAAGATAGAATAGTCAAGTCTACACATTTTTCTTGACTGAGTTGGTTTGCCTTTTTTTCAAATAGTTACATGCATATTTCTTATGATATATCCCACACACACCTGGTGTATGTTATCTTTAGGCAGTATTATGAGAGAGAGAGAGAGAGAGAGAAATAAAGAAACCGCTTTTTAGAAACAGGCTATAGTGTTGAGGATGAATCTTGGAAATCTAATATACAAAACAGATAAACACTGTAGTCATTGATTAGTTAACTCTTAGAGGGGAAATCTCAAAGATATTTTTTCTCTCCATTTCAGCAATGAGTAGCATTTAGGAAATGAGATTCACTGGCAATAAATACTCAAAACTATTGGGTAATTACAGAAATAATCAGGTTTATCAGGACACATGTTTTTCCTTCTGTAATTCAGGATTTTTTCCCTCTTTATGATGTTAATTATTTACTATGAAACAGAACACTCCATGAAAATGGTACATATTTGATAAACAAGAACATAAACTCAAGTTAAAACATTGAACCAACTTCAAATTGTTACTTCTAGTCGTTCCCACATAATCGACTAAAACAGCTGATCTCTCAAATTGAGCACATTGCCGAATTAAAGCATCACTATTTTTTTTTCTATTATTAGCTCTGATGTGCAGATTTGGCACTGGACCCCAGTATCATGCTTGCTATACAAAAGTAAAGGTCTATCTGCAAATTTAAATATATGATGCAGGTATAATGAAAACTTTTAATTGGAGTTATCTTAATTTGTAGAACCTAAATATGTACCTGATTAGAGGTCAAAAAAATTAAAGCCAAAGGTCACATCCAAAACAATGGGACACAACTGAAGGCTTATCATACAGTTTTGGTTCTTCATGTCTCATCAACAGGGAAATCCTGGCAGACCTCTTTCTACCTGGAGTAGAATGATCTTGTCTGAGCTACAGGAGAGATGGGATGCACCTTGGGACAATCACAAAGGACAGAGGAAAATGGTGAGAACATGTTGCAGCCTTATGACCCACATGGGATAAAGGGCATAGGTGAGGTGAGGTGACATCATCAGATATATGTATCAACTGGTTAACATTTAGGTGAAAGGTTAGTTAATTTGGCCTATGCTACAGACTGATGCCAATGCAGTGAGGGATCTTCACATACTATGCCTTCTGTGACAGTCAAGATCTCCTTTTAAAGGGACATTAGTGGAGTTTTCAAAAATTTTATTTTCTTTTTCTTCTTTTTTAGATTGATATACAAAAGCCAAAAAGATATATAAACAGAAATAAGAATTCTTAAAAGCCTTTAATTTTGTGAAAATTGCTTGAGAAATCCAGGTTTGGCAATTTTTTCACTTGCAATTGATTAACTAAACCTCATTACTATTTGAATACCACACTGGACCTGATCTTATTTTCACAAAATATATAGGAATATAGGATTTTTATACCTGCGTATAGCTCTTGTTTGTTATTGTACATCAAGTATAAGTAGTTATAGTAGAAAAAAATGAAATTTTTTTTTTTTTGGCAAACACAGCTAATGCCCCTTTAAAGTTAAATTTGTATATAACCACCTTCTTAGGGACACAAGAAAACTGGTCTTTATAGGGAGGTGGTCTTTATATAGAGGTTGATTTGTATATAACAACCTCCTTAGGGACACAAGAAAACTGGTCTTTATAGGAAGGTGGTCTTTATATAGAGGTTGATTTGTATATAACAACCTTCTTAGGGACACAAGAAAACTGGTCTTTATAGGGAGGTGGTCTTTATATAGAGGTTGCTTTTTACATGGTACTATTGGGGACAGCAAAAAAGTCTTTGTGACCAAGTGGTCTTTATACACAGGTAGTCACAAAAGCAGGTTTTACTGTAGTTATATAGAGTGAATGGCAACGGAAAAGCCATTAATTATGTAAAGTGAATGGCAAAATCAGTCACAACTCTAGGAGAGGAGAGGGTGAGGATACGGAGGTGTTGCTAAAATAATGAGAGCAGATACTTGTACTACATGTATGTGATACTAAGTGTGGGGTAAGAACAACTGATAATGATAAGCTAAAGGGGCATCAAAGATCAGCAGTAGAACTTATTTGTAAAAAGAGAATTTTTAGGCAAGTGGTCAAAATTCATTGTTTGCAATAGTGATATTTTGTTTCACATTTGCAGCTCTCTAGTCCTAATTCACAATAACTCTTTCATCCATTAAAACAAAAGACCAATGCCATTGATATGTGTTACAGGTCATCATTTTTAACAAGATTAAAACTTAACAGTGGTAGTGGTGGCTATACATTAACTACATGTATATAAAGACTGACATTTTCAAAAGACAGAATCCATATTGACAAATTACGAAGCATTGTATTTCAAAACCACTGTATACACGTATTGATGTAAATACATCTGGAATACGAATTTCAAGGTACAAGGTGAAAGTCAAAGTCTAAAATAAGGTCATAGTACTAAGTCAACTAATGTGATCATGTTCTATTATTATTTTATCATTAGAAGGATTTTGTCACAGCACAAAACAAGAGTTAAACCAAATAATGATAGTCTCTCAAATGGCAGAATTCAGTAAATCCAGAATTTTTTGTGGGACTTTATTTTCATGTAACGCAAGTTCTAAATTTATTCACGAGATAATATTTTTGTGATTTAGAATGGCCACTATACTATTATCATACTTCATAGCTCGATAATTATATTTTAGCGATAATTATATATTTTAGGGAATGAGATCTCTTGCGAAATAATGCGTAAATATAATTATCGCAAATAAAACCAGATTTGCAGTAGATGGATAGACATTATTATTTCATTGGCCAAAATTTGCTTCAAAATTTGGCCAAAAATGTGGAAGTATGGGCTTTTGTGGTTCATATTTTCTTTACGTAAGTTCATTACTCTTCTAGCAATTGCTGGGACCTCTGTGACCGAGAGGTTAAGCATCACGCTTTAAACAATGAAATCTTGTTTACTAGTGGTAGGCCAGTGGTCTCTTCCTGGGTAACGAGGTTCTCTCCTTCACCATTAAAGACTAACTGCCGCCATATAACTGTTCAGTGTGGCATAAAACAACATTCAAAAACAAAAAAATCTGGTAATTACCAAAAACACAAGTTTTTGCAAAATTTCTAATTCTGACCTTGCACACAATAATCTGTGTAAGAGAATCATTGCGGGGCACAAGTAATGATGTACTATTTATAGATTTTATAATACACAAAAGTTTTTTATCTTATCATCAAGCTGTTAAAACTGTAACTATTGAAATTCGGTACAACAAATGTTGCCCATAATTCCTTATCATCCTTCTGGAATTTACATGATAGTTAAAAAGCTTAAAATGATTTTAATTGTTAGAAATTTTTTATGTTCTGAGTGGCTTGAAAAACTCTCTCCCATACATTCTATAGTGTGTGTGAGAGAGAGAGATAATGCTGATACCGTATAGAAAAGATGAACAAAATACAAAATAAAGATTATGCAAAGATACAAAATAAAGATTATGCAATGACCATATTTAAGTATATGTAGTAAAACCTCTTTATAATGCCCCTTGTTTCATTTGCCAGCTTACTTTATGCCACAATTTTTGACAGTCCACATTTTCCCTATAACTTCATTTAAGGTTTCCCTATCGCCAAACCCCCTTATAATGCCAAATTGAGGTTTAACAAATGGTGGAAGTAAAACAAGGTTTTACTGTATACACATCAAATAATAAAACATACCTTGCTCAAATTAGTACATCTCTCTGTCTCTCTCTCTCTGTCTCTCTCTCTCTCTCTCTATCTCTCTCTCTCTCTATCTCTCTCTCTTTTCTTTTCAGAAATTGCCAGAACTTTGTAACATGAGGGCTTTACTGTTTTCAAGTGTCATAGACACACATCTGTTTTATTATCAATGAAGGCCAGATGATAATGAAGCCCAGTGAGAATCACTGTTATAAAACCACTGAGTCCGAAATCGCTATATGCTCTTTCCTACCCTTGGTTTCATGTGCCCGAAAACATTCATATCTAATAAATATTTATATGTACATGTAGTACATGTAGGTGTGTCCAATTCATCCTATCACAGTAATGGAAGTTATCATATAAACTGTTGATCTAATACAATCCTGAAATTGTTTAAAAGCCTCGATCTGATTGGTTGACGAATGCTAGCACTGCTTACTCACATTGGCCGAGGTTTCATGAATAAGAATGATTTCAAACAGATGAAACCATAGGCAGGAAAAAGCATAGCAATTCCGGTCTCCGGACTGTGGTTTTACAAAGATGAGTGAGAATGGGTTCTACAATATCAAACAGAGTATCACGGAGTATCACAGAGAAAAAAATAAAATAAAACGTCTTTGCTGACCAAACTTACTGACCAAATAACAAAATTGAATCATACATCTATGTGGATCACTCAGATGCAATTAGTTTTTCAATCTATGCAGCAGTTCTGGATACATACTTGCTTCCTTTGAAGTTTGATCAAAACCCTTGAGAGGTTTTGGAGAAGTCGAAAATGTAAAAAGTTAACAGACAGATGGATGGATAGACAGATAGATAGTAGGGTTGCAACGATACACTGTAATGATGATACGATACATATTGTGATTCGTACCTCACGATATGATACATTTATGATACACAGGAATAAAACAACTAAGTTGAAAATTCAATAATGACATCATTGCATTTTTGTGCACTTACTTTTAAAAATAAAATTTTTGTTTCACCTATCCTGTTTATTCTGTTTTGTTTACTTTTAATGTCAACTAATATCCTGATATATCCTGTTAAATAAATTAGTGACTACATTTGTGGAGAAATATATTCGAGAAGGAACATCATATTTTGGCTCTAAAATGTTAATCAATTTTCTGAAACCATCACTGAAACTGAAAGTACTGAAAGGTCGTAAATAAGTCACAAGAAACTGAGCTATTGCTTTTGAAATAGCCTTGGCCCTTGGCGAATTGATTGACAACTTTGTGTTCATTGATTGTTGCAAACTACAGTGCCCCTGTGAATCTAAGATTTATTTTAATTTTAGGCTTTGATTCATAATTTATAATTCACGTTTGGATGATATCGTTTCATGTCAAATGATAACGTTCGTGGTTTCATCAGTTTTGTAAGGTATATCCTATTCCAACAATGTTAGAGGTTTAAACGGCGAGATACTTTTGACTTGCGCCGTATCCAAAGTAAGACTAGCTCTAATATTATTGGAGTAGGTATATCCGTGTTACAAAGACAACAAGAGGTGTGAGTTTTTCAAACTTATGTTGAGCCCCCTGACATTTGTAGCTTTTTGAATACGGAGTGAGCCCATATCGGCGACTTGTATGACGAAGGTGCCGTGGGGGTACAAGTTCGTCCGTTTTCCTTGTGGGTGAACTGCTTTTCACTGTTTACCGGTAAACCGGAAATAAGTATACAGAGTCTAAAACCAGGAACGAATAAATCCAAAAAATATTGTGGCATGACATCAATGTACCGTGTATCGTACCGAAGGTAAAATACCACGATATATCGTAGTTCAGTATATCATTGCACTACTAATAGACAGATGGACAAACAGACAGACAACAGGTGATCAGAAAAGCTCACTTGAACCTCTGGTTCAGGTGAGCTAAAAACAAAAATGAAAGAAATATAAGCGTTCTATACATGTGTACATGAAGTTGTTCATATAAACTTCACTATGTGAACCACACAAAAAAATAAATGTGTTTTATTGTTATTTTACACACCACAGAAATGATCACATTTACGAGGATATCTAGGTGAAGTGCTATGGACTAATGCCAATGCAATGAGGGAACTCTAAGGTGCCAAGCCTAACTGTGACACCGTGAATTTTGAATACTGTTCTATGCCACACAATTTTTCAGTTATATGATGGTGGCCAGTGGCCAGTTTTTAATGGTGGAGGAGAGAACCTGGTTACCCGGGAAGAGACCACTGGCCTTCTGCAAGTAAACTTGCAAATGTGCTCACATAAATCAGCTCAGGTTCCAGTGTGATACTTCATGGTTCAGAGTGCATAGCTCTAACCACTGGGCCTCGGTTTCACGGTGTCTCAATGTGATGCCTCATCCAAAAGATGCAAAATGTACTTGACTTTCCAATGCAAAGGAACCAGAACCAGAATATGAACCAAAGAGGAATCAAAGGTACATGTACTAGAAGTCATAAAGTGTATGGAACCATATTTATAAACAGACTGTAATCTTGCAATACATCAAATAGATATGTAACTATGGCAATACAATTACATGTGCTTGATTTAGTAAACACAAAAGAATGTAATATTATTACAACACTGATGGCATGGAAGTGAGATAAAAATAAATTCTTCACCTATATTTATGTTCTCCGTTTTCCCAACAGACATGAAATCCCCCAGTATGAATTTAGCTATCTGTCTCTTTCTTCTTTTTATCAGAGATGTTTTCCAAAATGTCTGTATATACCATTTCTTGCCATGTATTTGTTCTGTAATTCTGTACCTCAGTTTTTGTGTGGTTTTCTGCCTTTGTCTTCCCCTGTCATGCCTGTATTTATTTTTCTGTGCCTTCACCTATATGTTACATCTTTTTTAACTTTAACTGCTTTTTTTCTTTGTTAACTTTCATCTGTTTTACCTGTGTGTGAACTTTTATCTGTTTTACCTGTGCTAACTTTTATCTGTTTTATCTCTGTGTTAACTTTTATCTGATTCACCTGTGTTGACTTATATATGTTTTACCTGTGTGTTAACTTTTATTTATTTTACCACTTTGTTTTTATACTGTTTTACCTGTTAACTTTTCTTCCATTTTATCTCTGTGTTAACTTTTATCTGATTCACCTGTGTTGACTTATATATGTTTTAGCTGTGTCAACTTTTATTTGTTTTACCCCTATGTTAACTATGTAAATGTAAATGTTTTCCCCATTTTTTTTTCTTTTTAGTACCGTTTAACCAAATCATTCATTTCTTCTTTTCCTTCCCTTTAGTTCCTACTTCCTCCTGCCAGTACTTGTGTTTTTTTCTTAATTTGCAAAATCAAACCTTCCTATATTACATACATGTTTTTACATGATATCACACATCAATCAACATTATTGATAATCTCTGACAAAAGTCAATCAGTGCAGTCACTGATAATCTCTAACACAAGTGGCTAAACATCACCACATAGTAAAATACAAATGTACATGAAACAACTAAGACCACTTGTAGTTACATGTGATATATATTTTTCTCTCATCACTTGTACTTTTACACATTATGGGCTTTACATACAACATATATTTAGAACAAGTGAACCTAAAACATCAAAAAGAGGTTGACAAGATCTGATAACCATGCCAATGTATTATATATAGATGTAGTGTGTACAAATGTCAATCTGAATCTATAGAAACTTGGCACCATTCAGATTATTTTTTCATAAAGAGTTGTTTGTATAAGCAGGTAGACAAGAATTATTCAGTTTTGTTTCATTTATACACCCTTGCTAGCTAATGGGAGTCTCTCAAAAGTCAATGTCATAGTAAAGTCCAAGTTCAACTCTGAAGGTAAATGAGTAAATGCTAACAACTGAAATTGACAGGGATTGTGAATACCATTGCTTAATTCTTTTACTCCTAGTTGTTTATTTTTGTTTAAAGTCCCACTCAAGAATCTTTCGCTCACATGGAGATGTCATCAAATGCTGGTGAAGGGCTCCAAATTTTGGCCTATGTTTGGCACTTACATGTACAGCCATTGAGCAGTGAGGGCTCTTTAACAAGCCAACACCTACTGTGACACGAGACCTCAGTTTTTAACTCTTTCATCCGAAGGACAGTAAAAGCCAACGGCCTCCACCGAGACTTGAACCTGCGACGCTCTACCACAGAGCCATGACGATTCTCCCTTTTACCCCTAAGTATCTAGATGGTATGCTCTTTTCTATTGTCTTAGACCAGTCTATTATGGTCTGTAGCAATGCAAGGGTTAACAATGTAACGTTAAAAACATCACACACAAATCTGTGAATACTTTTCATAACAAATGAATGGCAACAGTTACATGGAGATGTCATCAGCTTATTTTGAAGTGCCTGTAATTTTGACATATACTGTATGGAGATGTCACCAGCTAAAGGTGAAGTGTTATAAATTTTGGCCTGTACTGTATGGAGATGTCACAAGCTAAAGGTGAAGTGCCTTTTGCAAGTTTTGATCTGTACTCTATGCAGATGACAAAAGCTAAAGGTGGGGTGCCTGTATTCTTGACCTGTACTGTATGGAGAGGTCACCAGCTAAAGGTGAAATGCCATAAATTTTGGTCTATACTATATGAAGATGACAAAAGCTAAAAGTAAAGTGCCTGTACTATTGACCTATACTGTAATGAGATGTCACTAGTTAGAAGTAAAGTGCCATAAATTTTGACCTGCAGTGTATGTAAAGTGCCACAGATATTTTACCTCTGTGTAGACTAACTCCAATGCAGTAATATTTCTTTTACATGTTATTCTACTGTCTTGATCCCAAAGGCCCCTGACTGCAAATTTTTACAAGGAAAGCACTTGGCAACAGTAGCCCTTTTCCTACACAGTATGACAGAATCAAACTGGAGACTTCTGCTTGCCAGGCTAATACTCTAACCAAATGAACAGCCGTGAAAAAAAACCTGACCTTCACTCTAAAGGTCAACATCACACTTATAGGTTGTATATCATCTTACTGTTTCCAATCTACACACCAAAAGATGGAAATAGAGAGAATTGGAGAAAGATTTACCATTAATTTGAGGTTAACAAAATCATTCTGCTGAGAAAAGGAAACATAATTCACTTCAAAAACTGTTCTATCTGAACAAGGCAATAATGACAAATATTTACAGTCCATAAAATAAACTTCAATTCATACCAACTGTTACTAAATGAAATGATCTACCACCCAATAGGAATGCCCTGTTAGCTAACAAGAAAGTCTTGTGTTAATTGGCTTGTATTTCAAAGTCAGGGGGCTAAAGAAACAATAAAAACTGTCAGTTAAGATACAATTATATACATAATTTTTGGCTGGTAAGAAGAATTAGCAATCCTAACCACAAACGACATATACGTCATTCTGTCAGATTCATCATAAACTCAAATAGACTTGATATATACCACAAACACTTAACAGATAACATTTCAATATTATAAGTTACACAGACCAACACACAATGACTCCTTAAATGGCAGTTTGCATTAGAGTAACACATACACAAACACATGTGCATGTGAGCACACACATGCATGCACACACACGTGCATGTGTGCACACAGCAGTGTTCTAGAATTCCCATCTCCCGTCACCTGTGGCAAGTCAATATTCGAAACTGCAAAGTCAATTTTCAACCTCATATTACCCGTGGGCAAGTTAAACAAATAATTAAATAAATACATGCATGATTTTTTTTATTACTGACTGTAAATTTGTTTTTCTTATATGAAACAAGTCGGCATTTCAGTACGAATGCGGTCAATACCTGATGTTTCTCTGCATCACGGCACCGGGAAATCCCATCACTGCATTTTTAGAACTAAAATATATATGATCCCTACGTCATAAAAATAATTTTATCATCCAATGAAAATTCAGATTTTAATTTTGCCCGTATTGCTGTTCATTTTCCGATTTTCATCTTGAACAAGGTAAACTATCAAAAGGAAAACTTTGGCGACTTGGAAATAGATGACGATTTTGAAAACTAAAGAATAGAAAAAGATCACTTGTATTTAAAACAAGTATATTTTCTACATTCAAAATTTCATATCATTATTCAGCCGGAAACATGTATCCAGTTGAAACGAAAAACCTGATGACTGGAACTTAGGAGAAAGTCCCTCATTTTGACATGAACATCGAGGCGATGGAATCATCGCACAGGTTAGCTTTGTAGGTTAGCTTTGTAAATGTATAGGCTTACTTTACGCTGTAAATTATAATTTTCTTTAATTAAACATTGATAGATCTATTGAAATCTTTCAAAGTATTTAGAAAAACATATACAGTAAAACCTGCTATAGTGGCCACCTCTATATAAGGATCACCTGTCTATAAAGGCCAGTTTTGAAAAGTCCCTTTACTGCATACTTCAACTAAATTGAACCTGTGTATAAGGGTCACCTGCACATAAAGGTCAACATTTTCTGGTCCCTTGGGTGGCCCCTATATACAGGTTTCACTGTACATGTAAAATTTAATCTGTTTCAGTTTATTGCTATAAATCATTACACTCGGGTGTAATGAATGTAAACAAGTTTCTGGGTGAAAAGTAATTTTAACATAAACATCAGCTGTTTTACAGCTCTGCCATATAATCGTTCTCTAGCATATTGTTTTTAGGTCTACTGTTTTATTTTTCAGCATGTCGTGAGAATCAAAGTAGATACATGTACATCACTTGCTTCATCAATTCATATTTAGAATTCAATTGATATTACGGTAAATGAGCTTTTGAGCAACTCAAAAAAGTTAATTCAATTTGGGAAATAGAGTGCTAGATTTACTAGTCGTTTAGGTTATTCAGTTGACTGCTGTTGGTGCCATTGGGCCCCTGTTGCAGTTCAACTGAATGATGACCAACTTTCAACAAATCAAAAAAGAATTTTATGTTTTATCGGGGCAGTTTTTTGAGCTTTTGAATAGCAAGTAACATATTTATGATGCTAGTTAAAAATCAGCCTGCTTGGCAATTAATTACGCTTTTTGGGGAAGGGTGTTAAAATTCAGAAAATGACGAGCATCAGCTTACAGTATTTTATGATCGGTAGATGTTATACACAATCCGTACACAATACACAACACAGACACAAATCATAAAGTATGTAAGTATGTACATGGAAACCTTGGCTTTTTTCATTTGAATTCTTGTAAATGGGTGTTCAATTGTGGTGCGACAATCACAGTCAAGGAAGACAAACATTATACAACACTTTACTATAAATATTTTTTAAAGAAGTGCAAGTTTTTGACATGCATTTCCTTTATATTTTTTCATTTTAAAAGGATTATATGAAATTTGTTTCCTATGACTTTTAATCATTACAAGTTATAACACAAATATATAAATTCAAAGAGCAATTATGCGAAACTTCATGTACAAAATAAGTCATTTTCAAGTATGAACTTTCCCTTGTAAATTTGAAAATGCAGGAAAATCCTAGAACACTGACACACACACACATACCTGCATGCACACAGACACAGACACACACACATACACCAGGGATTTTCCACTCATTTAAGAATGGGGCCTGGGCCTTTAGAATTGGGAAATTTAACATAATTTATTGAAATTGGGAAATCTACAAATACACAAAACTATGTGAAAATACAAGAATATGTTTTTAAAATTCATTGTCATTTAACCCCAATTGGAAAATTTTGACTGCAAATAAGGAAAAAATGCATTATTTTTGCATTGGGCATTGGACTTATTTTGGCCCCATGCCATATGCCATATGATAGGATGGAAACTCTCTACATTCAAATATTCTTTAAACATCTCTTATACACATTTACAAATACACTTCTTATAAAAGCTTTTACATGTTGTGTGTGTGTGTTTCAGCTAGAGGGTTTCAGTAATGCATCCTGCCTTTGGCATGCCCTGTTTTTTTGCCCCTGCCAATTTCTCCAACCTGCCCAACCTTTTATCTTTACAGACTACATAACATTCCTAGTAAAATACAATAAAATTTATATTACAGTAAAACCTACTTTAGCAAACACCTGTGAATAAAGACAAATTTGCTGTCCCCAATAGTACTCTTTGTGTACAAAATAACCTCTTAATAAAGACCACCTCCCTGTAAAGACTGGTTTTTTTTGTGTCCCTCAGGAGGTTATTATGTACATGTACAAGTTTCACTGTCCTATTTATGATATTTTTGTTCCATAGAAAGAGAAGTTCTTAGATGTGCGTGGGTCCATTTTACTTTTTTTTTCTTTAACAGACGCAAAAGATTTCCCTTTTCTTAGAAAGCATGCCCTCCAAGGAACACTATATATGTGTGTGAATATGAATCCTGCATGAGTTTTAATTAAGACTACAAACTGCTTAGCATAGTTTTTTTATTGTTGCAGGCAACTTCAAAAGCAGAAGAGAACACAAGACTCTTTAAACCTAGTTTTAAAATCTGGAAAATTTCCAGGTGAAACATTCTAGCGACCCTGATTGTATACTTCACACAGGTACATTCAATGTACATATACACATGGCCATCAAGGAACCACTCAAAGAAATGCTCACTAAAATTCAGCCATTATTTGAAAACAGATTTCCCTCCAAATATCAGCAATAATTGTTAAAACAACAGTCTATTAGACAGGCATGTACAAAATGTATATTACAGTTCCATTTTAGTCCTTTTCCAATACAAAATGTAGTGTCAAACCATTATTGATTGAAGAGCTTATTTTGTTTAAAAGGAAAACTAAGATTCTGAAAGATGCAGTGCTTTTAAAACAAATTAATATTCCAAATTATGTTTGCAGAGCATTTTCAAGTACATGTAATTGGTCCAGTCCTAAAACAGAATCCAGCCGAGGAATTGAATGCAGTGTACCTACATTTAGTCCATTCTTTTCAATGGAATGAATAGTCACAGGAACATTCTTCCACTTAAAATATAAGCAAGTTGTACTTCATTTTTAACTATATATCCCTATAACATGAAAAAGTAAAGATAAGTCAAAATCAAAATGGAGCGCATATTATGCATAGCTCAAGCCATCATTAATAGATGTTTAGTCTCTGAATCACCAACAAGTAGTATTAAAAATGTGTTGATCAGGAGGCAAGTTTTTTCTAATTTTCTTTCAAATTCTGAATGCAAATTTCTTTTAAACTTTGAATGCAAGTTTCTGACAAAGAAAACTGCCTAAAAATTGGGTCCAGGCTTTTTAGGTGTTTCCATACACTACGGTTACATTTACATTAAAAAAATGTTTATTATGTTTGTTCTCACAATATGGCATACACATGCAAATGTGGTCGACACACTAAAAAGCTAAATGGACTATATGCATGTATACATATATGTGTGTTACACTGTTTTCATGGAAATTATTCAGAAAGGAAATATCACCTCTAATTATCTAATCAGCTTTTGAACACAAAATTTTCTGACATAAGTGAAGAAGTGCCGACAATGACCTGTTAAAAGTGGAAACTGATTTGAATGACTAAAAAAACCAACAACATTTGAAGTTTGAAAATCAATTACTGTGAGCAAAATCTAATGGCATGTCAAAACATTAAAAAGACTGGCAGCCTAACAGAAATATTAAAGTATATCATGTTTGAAATGTTTACTTTGCTTTGTGTTTCTTAATGTAAAGTGTTTGATGGTTAGTCATCCCAACTCTCCATTCCTGCAAAATTACAGAAAGTTCAGACAAAACGTAACATTATAAATGTATTATGATAAGTTATATTACTAACCCAGATACCCCTAAAGAGAAATTTGGACTTGTCTAAGTCATTGGTTTAAAGAAGAGTCTGTTGTTTTTCAGGGTTTCACAAGTTAATAAAATAAAATATTCTCAGAAATTAAGGATATCCACATTCATGTAGTTTATTTCATTATTAAGGAAATGGCCATGACTTACTATGATTCTATTTCACCTTGAGTATCATTTATTGCTACATGTATGATTTTCATTTTGGTTTGTTTGTCTGCACCTTAATATATATATATATATATATATATATATATATATATATATATATATATATATATATATATATATATATATATATATATATATATATATATATATATATATACATATATAATATATATATATATATATATATATATATATATATATATTATATATATATATATATATATATATATACATACATACATACATACATACACATACACACACATGTATATGTATATTTGAGCCAGTGGCTGAGAAAAGGATTGATCTTACGACATTACCAATGAAATGCGAGGGGAAAAAAAGGAATTCCGCTGGACTTAATACATGTATTTCTAAATTTGTAAATTTTTCATGTAGGAAACAAAAAGAGTTTCTCACACTTCCATTCATTTTTCAAATCCATATGTGGTCAAGTATCTGAAATCATAAAAATAATTTCTCCCAATATTGTCGCAAGGACACTTTTCTCATCTGCTGCCCCATATACAGGTAGTGGTACCTAGTTATTTTCCATCCTTGCTTTAGTACAGTAAGACTTTATTTCTATAAACTACCTTTATACCACTTTGGCACTTAATTAATCCTTTCAACACCTGAGACCATAATAGAGTGGTCTAAAACGACAAAACAGCATACCATATAGGTACTTGGGGATGAAGGAATTAGTACAGGTCTATTTACTATTTATACATAAACAATACAATGTACATTTAACTTCATTGAACAACATTCATTTTTACCAGTATAAATGCTTTCATACAAGAGTCACACCACTCATAACCAGATCTATCCACAGACAATTACCTCCTTACAACAACATTTAGACCACATAATTTATTTTTCATCAGAATGAAAATTTTTCTATACATATTCCTTTCGTACAAGTTTAACACTCCTCATTTGAAAGTAAATCTGGAACATTTGTTATTTTTCTTCATTTTTAATGGTGTATCCACGGATAGCATCACCAACTACAAACTTTCTTTCAATCAGTACACTATGTTTTTTGGGGGGCTGGCAACTGTTTCCATTCACCACGCTACACAGAATCGTGCCAAATGTTAACGAACTTTTGAAAAAATGGAAACAAGTCTAATCATTCAAACAGATCTACTGGAATATGTAAAGCTTGACAACATTTTAATGATGCTATATTACCCAATCTTTCAGCTATCCGCAAGGCAGGGAGCAAACGATTGATGCTGGAAACTAATTATTTTGACGGTTTTTCTGACTTGCCGTATGATTCTGCAGATATAGCTGACACATTTTGTTACTTCTTCTCTCCAAACCTGTTTATTTTCAATACTTCTAAACACCCCTTCTGACAATGGTAGTGTGGAAATTTGACACGTTTACAGATGAATAAAAAAAAGAAAGGAACATTAAGTAACTTTCATTCACTCTATACTGTCAGAAACCTTCATTCTTAATTACTGAATGCTCCCTCTGACACTTTCAGATTTTCTTTGAAATTTAAGTGGATGCTTACTTATTGCTAAAAATTCCTGATTTTTTTTCTTTAACTTGACACTTTACTGAAGTAGCAATATACAATTAAAGTTGGTAGTCAAAGTCGTAGAAAGACATCACCATAACATGCCTGTATAAAATGAGCTCTCTTCTAATTAAAGAAAATAATTCAGGGCTTAAAAAAATCCCTAAAATCTCAGGTTAATTTACAACAAGATATGAAGGGAATTTTTGTAACTCCAAAGAACATTTTAAGGCATGATATATTCTTAGGGATTGGGGTGGGGGAGACAGCAAAAAAGATTCTTAGAGATTAGGGTGGGGAGACAACACAAATATTTCTTTGAGGTTGGGGTTGGGGTTGGGAGACAGCACAAAAGATTCTTAGAGGTTGGGATAGGGAGACAGCACAAAAGATTTGTAGAGGTTGGGGATGGGGAGACAACATGCAAAATTCTTAGAGGTTGGGGTTGGGAAACAGCACTCAAGATTAGTAGAGGTTGGGATGGGGAGACAGCACACAAGATTCTTAGAGGTTGGTATGAGGAGACAGCACACAAGATTCTTAGAGGTAGGGGTGGAGAGACAGCACACAAGATTCTTAGAGGTTGGGGTGGAATGATAGCACACAAGGTTCTTAGAGGTTGGGGAGACAGCACACAGGGGTATGTAGACTATAAATAGGGTATGTACATGTAGACTATAAACAGGGTATGAGTACAATAAATAAACAGGTTATGTTTGACTATATACATGGTTATGTATAAACAGGGTATGTTTGACTATATACATGATTATGTATAAACAGGGCATGTTTGACTATATACATGATTATGTATAAACAGGATATGTTTGACTATATACATGGTTATGTATAAACAGGTTATGTTTGACTATATACATGGTTATGTATAAACAGGTTATGTTCGACTATATACATGGTTATGTATAAACAGGTTATGTTCGACTATATACATGGAATGTGGACTTTTTACATGGGTATCACAGGATTTTTTATTTCATCAAAATGACAGCCTGTATGTCTTTAATTGGTGTTAAACACCACACTAACAATGTCTTATACACCACATTAACAATGTCTTAAATACCACACTAACAATGTCTTAAATACCACACTAATAATGTCTTAAACACCACAATAATGTCTTAAATACCACACTAATAATGTCTTAAACACCACATTAACAGTCTTATATACACACTAACAATGTCTTAAACACCACACTAACAATGTCTTGTATACACACTAACAAGTTCTTAAACATCACACTAACAATGTTTTATACACTACACTAACAATGTCTTAAACACCACATTAAAAATGTCTTATACACCACACTAACAATGTCTTATACACTACACTAACAATATCTCAAGTATAATGTGGCAGTCAAGTTTTAAAGGTGTGGAATAAAAAAGCCCATCACAATCTAACTTGCAAATGGTTAAACAGACAAACACACAAATTGATTGAACCAAAAACAGTAATTTGGTTGAGGAATCATTCTCTAGGCAAGGAAATTCAAATGATATAAGTGAAACTCATATTGAACCTAATTCTATAATTTTATTATACATTTGTACCAACATCATTACCCATTCTCTTCATTGTTGTCTGATTATTTTTATATGAACAAATATTTAACACCAATATTATCTAACACATTCAACTCTATCTAATACATGATCTTTTATAGATTGTACTCATGTATATACATCTCACAATACAGAAATAACCAAATAAAAGAATTCAAACACACGAATCAAAGTCTCTGCTGATTTCTATTGTCACAAAGCAGATAACAAATTTTGACAATCTGCCCTGGAATGCCATCAATCTATACAGACCTAATAAGGACCTTTGCTAATCAACACCTGAGATGAAATATACAACAGGTAGATATTGTGTATGTTTAAAGTGTAATGGAATGTACAGGTGGTTTTAAACTCTTCAAGAATGTAAATGTTTGAAATAGTATCCCCGATGATCAGTTTCACCCTTGTCAATCGAAATGCAACTGTTCCATAAACTGGTTTAAAAGGTTAAATAACAAATTATTATATGCCAGCTACAGGAGGTAGCAGGGCACTCTGACCTATCTGGCCTCACCCTGCCCCTATATTGCCCCTCTCTTGCCCCATTCTGCCCTTTTACGGCCAGAAATTTTGTAGTGGGTCTGTGATTTTTCCATATTGCCAAGCCATTTTCATTTATGGAATAAACACGTTATGATGTTTGGATTTTCTGAATAGTGTTTTATGCCACACTCAGCAATTTTTTAGTTATTGGGACCTATTTTAGGAAAGGTCCTTAGTCCTAACTGTTTGTCCTCACTACCATGGCAAGGCATCGCTGATTGGTCAGTCCATGACAATTAGAACTAAGACTTAGGATTTAGGACTTTCTGTAAAACGAGCCCCAGGTGGTCTTTATACACAGGTAGTCACTAAAGCAGGTTTTACTGTATATGGTGGCAGCCAGTTTTTAATGGTAAAGGAGAGAACCCTGTTGTGATGTTAATGATGGGACTATATATCTGATTTTTTAAATGAAATTTTAGTGGTGTGCAGAAAATAAAGTGCAGTGCCCACCATGACATGGAACAATGGTTTTGAGTCTAATCCGAAAGACTGGTAAATTTCACTTTGTATGTCAATCGCTTGGCGAAGGAAGAGTCACTATCAAGACTTTGGTATCACCCAGTACAGGGAATTGAACCCAGGACCACTAAACCACCACAAGCAGTCAATATGTTTAAGTCACAACTTCTACAATGTATATACATGTATAAAAGTAAACCCATACAAAGATACCACAGTTTACTCACTGTCTTACTTGTGATAAGAAAAGGTGCTAAAAGCCCCCTGCCTTTGTTTAATATTTCGGAGCTTACTTGTGATAAGCAGGTAAGGGTCAATTTCTTTTGTTGACATAACTTATTGAAATTGTTAAACACATGAAATGTGATGTAATCCACATACAGACACCTTGTAAACAAGCTAATATTATACTGACAAAACCTGGACAGGTAAGTACTTCAGAGGCACAAATGAGTATTATTTGTAGAAAGGTGAGTTCTTTACAGACAGTTAGGTATTGTTCCTAGAAAGGCGAGTACTTAACAGACAGGTAGATATTGTTCCTAGAAAGGTGAGTACTTTACAGATAGGTGGGTATTGTTCCTAGAAAGGCGAGTACCTCACACAGACAGATAGGTATTGTTCTTAGAAAGGCAAGTACATGTACCTCATATAGAGAGGTAGGTATTGATTTTAGAAAGGTGAGTACAGTAGTCCCCCTATTTGCGACCACCCCCACAAGTGACCACCCCCCTTAAACGACCAAATTTTCAAAACATAAGCCTTTTTTAACGATAAATTACCTCTTATAAGAGACCACTCCCATAATGCGACCAGCGACCACTTTTCATCGGCCAAATCATATTGATTCCATAGAAACCCCCCCTCACGAGCGACCGAGTCTTTTTTAAAAAGTGTAACATTAAATACGAAACTAAATTATTCTCTAGCTCTACCGCGTAACCAAAATGTGAGCGACCAATTTTTTTTTTATTTTTAAACTCGAATAATTCTAGCCTGCACCATTTCCAATTCTCTTCATCCTACAGGGTTAATGCAGTGATCGTAGTGAACAGAATATAACGACTGAATAATTCGGGTTATTTAAAAAATAAAGTACGAAAACATCAAATACGAAACTCAATTACACACTAGCTCTACCGGGTAACCAATGTTTTTATTATCTACAAAATTGCATCTCTTGAAAACGAGAAGATTTGAACGAGAAACTGTACCAGTGGCGGATTCAGAGGGGACATGTTCCCCAGGGCAGTACCCTCGATTAAAAAAATAATAGGCCTATAATTCCCTACAAATACGCATTTCCGATCTGCCTGTAATCGATCGCAACACAAGCTACCCGATATTGTTAGTCCTTTGTCTGTCATATCAACACTTGGTGAAGTCTTCCAAGTTTGAAATTTAATTAAAGGATTATTAGGAATTAATTATCATTGTGGATGTTGATTAGGGTAACACAAAAGACAGGATGATTTGCAGGTATGTTTAATTAGGCGTGACAAGTAGCAGTTTACTTATTGTATACACATCAGCACCGGAGGCCTTAGACTGGCTACTGTCAAAACAACGTACAGGTGTGAAATAAACTCGAGGATTATGTTTAGTGTTTGGAACATTTTTAATCAAATTATTATGTGAACACATTTGTGTGAGTGACAATGAGAACATTTTAAATCATATGATGCTAATGACTACCAGAAAGAACCAAATTAACATAGAGATGTATTATCAATGAATAAAAATTGTCTGAAAATTGTATTACTAGATGTCGTTTATCATTGACAAGTTATTGGTAGACATCCCCCCAGGAAAGACAACCTCCATTATGAGACCACATGCCTCTTTCATTTAGGGTGGTCTTATAAGGGGGGACCACTGTACCTCATATAGACAGGTAGGTATTCCTCCTAGAAATAAGAGTACTTCATATAGACAGGAAGGTATTGTTCTTAGAAAGGTGAGTACCTCATATAGACAGGTAGGTATTGTTCCTAAAAATGTGAGTACCTCACATAGACAGGTAGGTATTGTTCCTATAAAGGTGAGTACCTCACATAGACATGTGGGTATTTTTCCAAGAAAGGTGAGTACTTCACAGATACATGTAGGTGGGTACTGTTCCCAGAAAAGTTAGTACGTCACAGACAGGTGGATATTGTTCCTAGAAATGTGAGTACAGTAATTCACCCAGAAAGGTGAGAACTTCACAGGAGCACCAAAGTACAATTTACATGTATCATACACAGAAAGTTGTATTATTTGGCAGAGAGAAATAAGTAATTTTGATAGAAAGATGACTATTTTACATAGACAGGTGTATATTGTTCAAAGAAAGGCGAGTACTTCACAGAAAAAGGTTAGTATTTCAAATACACATATGAATGCTGTATGTTCATGAGTAAATACACACTGCACGTAAGTGTACTTTGTAGAGGAAGTGAGTTATTTATGAAAAATGATACACACAGGTGAGAATTAATATACACAGGTGAGAGTAAATATACACAATTGAGAGTAAATATACAGAGGTGAGAGTAAATACACACAGGTGAAAATAAATATAAACAGGTGAGAGTAAATACACATAGGGGAGAATTGTTTGTTTGTTTATTGTTGTTTAACGTCACACTCAAGAATATTTCACTTATATGGAGACATCACCAAATGCTGGTGAAGGGCTTCAAATTTTGGCCTATGCTCGGCACTTACGGCCATTCAGCAGTGAGGCTTTTTTAACGTGCCGACACCTACTGTGACACAGGACCTCGGTTTTTACTGTCTCATCCGAAGGACAGGAAACCAACCTGCCACCGGCTGGACTCGAACTCAAAAACCTCACGATCAAGAGTCGAGCGTGCTACCAACTGAGCCAGGCCGGCTCAGGTGAGAATTAATACACAATGAAAAAACACACAAATGAGAATAAATATACACAGGTGAGAGTAAATACACATGGGTGAGAATAAATATTCACAGGTAAGAGTAAATAAACATTGGCAAGAGAATTAATGCACACAATGAGAATACACACAGGTATGAATACACACAGGTATGAATACACACAGGTATGAATACACACAGGTATGAATACACATAGGTTCATAAGAATAAATACACAAAGGTGAAAATTAGTACACACAGGTAAGAATAAAAACACACTTGTAAATTAAACTCAGAACACACAGAGTTGATACACAGGTCGTCAGTATCACTTTACATGTAACATATCTAACAGAGGTACTGACAAAGGTAGATAGAGTACCACACTGGCCAGAGGTACTACCAAAGGTAGATAAGAGTACTACAATGACCAGAGGTACCAACAAAGGTAGATAGAGTACTTCACTGACCAGAGGTACCAACAAAGGTAGATAAGAGTACTACACTGACCAGAGGTACTGCCAAACAATAAGAGTACTACAATGACCAGAGGTACTGACAAAGGTAGATAGAGTACTTCACTGACCAGAGGTACCAACAAAGGTAGATAAGAGTACTACAATGACCAGAGGTACTGACAACGGTAGATAAGAGTACTACAAGAGGTACTGATGAAGGTAGATAGAGTGCTACACTGACCAGTAAGTACTTTCTGCTAAAAATGAAGTATTGACTTACATGACTAAGGGATAACAAAATTAACAAACTTTCTTACAAAATCTTTTTAGGTTCCAGCAGGGTTCAAACCCGCACTGACCATACAGAGGGGAGAAACTTTGTGGTTTAAAGCGTGTTGCTCTAACCATTCCACCACAAAGTGTAAGGTGTAAAACACTAAAACCAATAAAACGAATGTACATGGATTTTACAAAATTCTCACGGATAATTAAACTATATATAACACACAGTTTCTAGAATGAACAATTGATTCAGAATAAATAAGTGGACATAAATTAACTCTCGGTAAATAATTCATTAATTGCTCATGTGTAATCTAAATATAGCTTGCTCCATCATCAGACCCAAGATTTACTTCCTTCTTTTGAATTTTGAGGTAACACACGCCTACACACACCTGAATATAGATCACAAAACAAACACATAAAAAACTCAGTTTCTACCTAACTACAAAGATGTGAAGACTACAAAAACCCAATGTAATGCAAGTTAATTACATGGATAATTTTTCTGTGGCGATATCTTTGAACTTTATGTACTTGTACATGTAGGTAAATATCTACCGATGTTGATAACTCTGAATATGTTTAGAATTCAGGTCAAATAATGCTGTTAATATATAAGAAAAAACATTTCAACAAAACTTCATACAAACATTTCCAATATATCTAAAAATAGATCTCTCAAACATAGACACACACTGATAACAAAATGAGCCTTTATTTACTTCTTTGTCATTGGTCTATTTCACTGAATACTTGGGTTTTAAAGAAATTTCAGAAAATCATATTTTTTTTTATTTTTTATCATAAAATAATTTCTATCAACATTACTGAAAAAAATACATTGTACCATCCATGCATTAAATTGTTTTAAAACTTGCATCCCAATCCCAATGTTTAGAAGTGGGAAAGAGCTATTGCATTTAAGATCCTAAATGTTTTATGCCTCATTCAATCATTTTTCAGTTATAATACGGTGGCTGTCTATTTTTAATGGTGGAGGAGAAAACTTGGGTTAATGTGTAGTCAGGAAAAGACCACCGGCCTTCCGCAAGTAATTTAATCATCCATATTGTTTTACGAAAAACAGTAAAACACTAAAAATTCACAAATATTTGGGCCAAAAATTTGTGAATATTGAGTGTTTTACTGTTTTTTCGCGTAATGATACTTCCCTTTGGAGGACATTGAATCATATTGTTCTAATTTGTTGCAGTTACATGTATGTTCAATTCATCAAGTTCTTGCTAATACCGAAAACTTGCGTTAACTTGAAAATAAGATTTGGACCTCATTGCCTAACAATCTGTGATAGAGCGGCTTTTACAAATTAAGTAAACATGTACTATATCCTCTGGCACATATCAAACAAAGGCATGTCCTGCGTAAGCGTCTTCTTCTATTTTTCAAATTTACATATTGTACTTTGACACCGAGTGTAGATTCCTTCAGTACAGATTTGTATATCAACATTATTTCCACTGTCACAGTTTAATAACAGGTGGTTTCATATCCGTACCATACAAAATATGCATTGAAATTGAATACTTTAAATCCCACCCACAACATTGTTTTTTCTTCTGTATTTCAAAATATCATGTGTTGAGTTCAGTAGAAGGTTAGAGATGGTCTTCTCGATGTTCTCGCACAATGGCTGCCATGTGAACCATTAAATACTGATATGTGAAAGTCTCAAAAACTAACAACACTTTTTATATACCAACTGAAAGCTCCATGATTTTGTTTTTTAAAATTTTCATTCTATTTTAATTTGTTCATACTATTTGAAAAATTTAGTCACTTCCCCTAGAGTGACAAAGATTACATTCAAACTGAATAGTTTTCCTGTATATATTTTTTTACAATTAATTACGTTGCAAACACGCCTCAAGCAATTTTACACATTCAGTGACTTATTGGATTTGTTACTTGTTCTGTTGCTGTTTTTATGTCCAGCAAAACTGACCACTTACTTAGTTTACATGGAGATATCACGGAATATACAAATGTAGGTGAAGAAATTCTGCTCCGACATATAAGACATCTGTGTAAACATTTCAACTCTTAATAGATCATAATAGACTGGTCTAAGACAAAAGAAAAGATCATAGCATTTAGGTACCTGGGGGTGAGAGGGTTTAAGTCTGTGACTTTCACTTAAAACGTTACTGTAGTTGACAAGGAGAAAAGGGGTGGGAAGTTTACAAACCACATATACAAAATGTAGGTATGACTACTGATGGCAACAGAGTACAATACATGTATATCATTTGAGTGACTTAAACGACATAAAAACAGACAAATCCATATTCTTTTTTTTTTTTTAAATAAATTTTATTATGGTATATGGCCATCCATATTCAACACATCTGAGGGACTATACATCCCAAAACAGACAAAACTAGTTCAACACATCTGAGGGATCATACATGCCAAAACAGACAAAACTAGTTCAACACATCTGAGGGATCATACATGCCAAAACAGGCAAATGTAGACCTGTACATCATAACATAAGCACATGTATCCAAACAAAGTCCATTTAGAGTAATACTCACATATCATAAACCTCACGCACACTCATCTTATACTTTTATAAACTTCATTTGTAAACAATACTACATTTAACATCAATAGCAACTACCGATGTACATGTATAACAACATCAAATATAAGGCTCCAGCGTCAGTAAAAAGTGGCTCTAGTGCTGGCGTCAGTATAACAGTGTCTCCAGCACTAGCATCAGTATACATGTAAAGTGTCTCCAACGCTAGCATCAGTATACATGTAAAGTGTCTCCAGCGCTAGCATCAATATACATGTAGTGTCTCCAGCACTAGCATCAGTATACATGTAAAGTGTCTCCAGCGCTAGCATCAGTATACATGTAAAGTGTCTCCAACGCTAGCATCAGTATACATGTAGTGTCTCCAGCACTAGCATCAGTATACATGTACAGTGTCTCCAGCACTAGCATCAGTATACATGTACAGTGTCTCCAGCACTAGCATCAATATACATGTACAGTGTCTCCAGCACTAGCGTCAGTATACAGTGTCTCCAGCGCTAGCGTCAGTATATAGTCATTTGGCCCATACAATAATTCAGCATATATGTAGAAGGTAAAATACTTTACCGAGTCCAGAATGTCTTCCAAGTCCAAGTCCAAATCATATGACATCTTTATATTTTGTATATGGCTGTCAAGATTGATATCCCACCACTTTGACACTCACTTTACGAACAGGTAAATATGAATTTACGATATATAAACATTTTCTGAAGAGCGTTTAATTACTGAGATAGACCATTAGTTCCACTGCGACAATTTTTTTAATAAGATTCTTTATCAACTAATTCTTCGTGTTTAAGAAACTAGTACAATAGAATTTAAACGTAATGAGGATGAAGGTATAAAGTCTATAAATAGAAAACCAGGTTTATGATAATGAATTATAAAATACACGGCCCAGAGAGCATAAATACGTACCATAAAAATAGTACAGTTAGTTGTTATCCAAATAAACGTCTCTGTTTTATTTTGATTTCATTTAGCAGAAGTAATTCACTAACCACAATTTTTTTTTAATTGTGTTGGGATGAGATTGAATGCAGGATATGAATATGGTAATATGAAGTGCTTCTTAGATATATGTACAAATGCATGTAGACCAGTGACTTTTAAAAAATCTTATCATTTAAATAACAAGACAAATGACCTTAAGCATGGTCAAAGTCTGCCCAATTGGCATTCACATGCTGGCTTTCCTAACAATACTAATACAGTAAAACCTGTCTTTAAAGATCACCCTCATGAAAGACCACCTGTCTTTAAAGATCACATACTGAAAATCACTTGGTTTATCACTCTCGTGAAAGACCACCTGTCTTTAAAGATCACATAACTGAAAATCACTTGGTTTATCAACAACCCTTTTTATAAAACCTCTACGGAAAGAGTTTCTTTTGCACCCATCACTTTTCCTTTTGGGGAGTAGCATTTTGGTGGGATGCAAAAGGAAGCCTTACCATCTTTTCTGAGAGACCTTCTGTTTTGAGAAACCACATTTCAGTGGCAGATGGGGTGGTCTCAAGACAAATTCCAGTGTTCAATAAAATTGTAATAAGAAATGAGTTTAGGGACTCGGTCAAAATATCACAAATCACCTACACGTAAATCTCTTTAATTTTCGGAAATAGTATTGTCAATTTTGTTTTACTAAATATACAATGAAGGTTCAGATGTGCACCAACAAACAAAAAACGGAAGACAAATGAAAAACAACATGAATCCTGCTTTTATACTGATCTCAGGATGTACTAAAAACAAATTGATAAACAAATCTGTTGTGTTCTGAATTCTCTCTCTCTCTCTCACTTATATCTCTCTTCTCTCTCTCTCTCACTTATATATAGAAACCCCCCCACACTTATGTATAAAAATACACAAACACCCATCCATATACATTATATATACAATGTATATATATATATATATATATATATATATATATATATATATATGTACATACTATATAAATGGTATATATTGATGTGTAAAGTGATTGCGTTGAAGACAGGTGGCAGCACATGAATATGATAAAGAGATGATGTGGTTTTTTGCACAACATTTTATCTTCCATACAGAAGTATGATGTATCCACAAGCCTATCTCTAGTGCATGTATCTGTCGGCTATTTATAGAAACTATCACAGATACCTTCAGATTTATTCTTGAGAAATCAACTCTTTTGTAGGCTCTGAAGGACGTACAAGTACTTAGCTGTGGATACAAGTAAGCACTGGAGTAACAACTACCATACAAAGACTGAAAATTACTTGATGTGATGATGTACAGGATTTCTGATCTCGGCAGGGCAGCATGTCCTTGTGTAGAAGTCCATTACAGAAGATCAAGAGCAGAACCTGTCTGTAGTGCGTTCATACTAACTTTATGATAGCATGTTGATGATACATGTATAAAAAATTAGATGTGTACAAAAAAGGAGTCCACGTGCATACAGCATTAGTAGTTGTTTGAAAATCATAGGGGTGTGCAGCAAAAGACTAACATGGCCAAATTAAGTCATAGGAAACAAGAGCAACAACAACAACACCAAATATACAACATAACAACAACACCAAATATACAACACAACAACAACACCAAATATACAATACAACAAAAACACCAAATACATAACACAACAACAACACCAAATATACAATACAACAACAACACCAAATATACAACACAACAACAACCCAAAATATACAATACAACATAACAACAACACCAAATATACAATACAACAACACCAAATATATAATACAACAACAACACCAAATATACAATACAACAACAACACCAAATATATAATACAACAAAACCAAATACTCTAAATCCTGTTTTATTCATGATAATATTATTTACTTGCAAATGCCGCAATTTCACAAAATAATTAACACGAAATGAGGTATGATAATAGTATGAAGAAATGGGCATACTAAATCATGAAAATATTATCTCATGAATTTATTTAGAATTTGTACATCGCAAAAATAAATTACTGCGAAAATTTCCAGATCTTACTGTATATGAAAACAACAACACCAAATTTACAATACAACAAAACCCAAATATACAAAAACAAAAATATAACAACAACAACATCAAATATACAAAAACAACAACAATAACACCACATATACAAAAACAACAACAACACCACATAAACAAAAAAAAAACCAATACCACCAAATATACAAAAACAACACCACCACCATATACAAAAACAACACCACCACCACCACATATACAAAAACAACAATACCACCAAATATACAAAGACAACAACACCACCATCAAATATACAAAAACAAAATGATCACCACATATACAAAAACAACAATACCACCAAATATACAAAAAACAACACCACCATCAAATATACAAAAACAATACCACCAAATATAAAAAAACAACAACACCACCAAATATACAAAAATAACACCACCATCACCAAATATACAAAAACACAACAACACCACCACCAAATATACAAAAACAACAGCAAAACCCAATATCGTATAAGCATAATTTTCAGGGAGGATTCAGTTTTGGTTTTATTAGCAAGAGTGTTTGAATTTGAATATCACTGACAATTCTATTCCTTGTTTAATTCTATGTTTGGTACTTCTCATTAAAATCATACCGGTATGTCATTTTTAAGGACAAAATCTACATTTGCGTCTCGCTAAAAATTCCACTTATACATACATGTATATAGACAAAAACAACAAATTTTCTGTAAAATTTTGTTGCATGTACATTTTGTACATTGTACATTTGTAGGTAGGGATATATAGCGGAAATGTTTTTAACATACATGGATATTTGGTGTAAGATTGAATTTATGTAAAACATTCTAGAAACAAAATATGGGAACATTTAACACAAGACAAACATTTTACTCTATGCAAGGATGGTGCAATGTAGGACTGAAATAATTTTCTTTTCATTAATAAAGCAAAATGGTATACACAGAAATCTACAAAAATCAGGAAAAAGGGGTGGGCATTTAATAGTCAAATTGACGTAAAACAGTTCATTTTGTATAAGGCACAGTGGTGAAATGGGAGCTACAGATACACTGTTACTTACCGTTTTTTCAGGCCCACATCTCCATGTCAACCAGCTAGATTCTTGATCGTACAGATATGTAAAAGGGGGGGGGGGAGGCCAGGTGTGCTTATAGGGACATCATGGCGCTTAATGAGTCGAATACAGTAACGATTACATGTATTACACACAAAATCATAGTTACAGAATCAACAACTCCCTCCTAATTTCTAAATGAACCCCATTATAAAGACAGTGTCCATTTGATCCCTAAATAACAATTTCTAGAGGACCCTGAACTTGCACCTCATTAAGTATTCATGTACAGGTAGTTTACAGTTGGTATTCTTCATGTATAGGTAAGCTCACCTGTGAACCAGGTGAAAAAAAAATCTACATGTACATGAAGCAGTAAATCAGCTATTCCACTTCTAGTAGTAAACCAAGTAATCCACTTTGAGGAGTAATTTTCTGACAGAGAATTTTGGTGTTTTAAGTATTAAATTGTTTACATATATACAGTGGACACCATCAACATATATCAAGTTAGGATTTATGTTGGCAGAAGGTGAAAATCAATACCTCCTATGTGTATGTCCAGCTCTACATGGTGTCCGAAATATTTATAATCCTAGCTAGATATAAAGAACTTCTCTATTTTAAACTATAAAAATCCGGGATCTGACGGTAATTCAAACATGTTTAAATTGAATCTAATGTCAATGTTTTTATGGTCAAACTCACTTGAAATTCCTGGTAATGAACTCTTTGAACTCACTAAAAGTAATTTTACAGTTTATTAACTTTAAAGCCTTCAACAGAATGATTGATTAGTTTTGGCTTTTCTTTTTCGAAATCTAAATATAGTTGACTACAGACAATTGCTGTACTGTTTTTAAGCCTTTATAACATCTACAAATATCTGATAACACAAAATGTGTTTGAGAAACACTAGGCCTGAGAAGAAAACCAACTTTCAATCTTGAATCTGCAAGTGTTTTATGCAACACTCAATGATTTTTTAGTTATATGGTGGTGGCAAGCTTTTAATGGTGGAGGACAGAACCCGGTTACAATGTACATGTACATGTACTCGAGAAGAGACCACTGGCCATCTGCATGTAAACTAGCAATCTTTATCACAAAATCAGCTTAGGTTCTAATGGGGCTCGAACCTGCACTGACCAGAGGTGACAGCCATTTTTGAAGTTTGTTAAGTCCCAAAACTCTGTCAAATGTTGTTCATATTTGTACTTATCCTAGATCTTATAGAGTTTCAAACCAAAGTTGGTTAAATACAGTAAAACCTGCTGTAGTGGCCACCTCTATATAAGGATTACCTGTTTATAAAGGCCAGTTTTGTCAAGTCCCTTGACTGCATACTTCAAATAAATTGAACCTGTGTATAAGGGTCACCTGCACATAAAGGTCACTATTTTCTGGTCCCTTGGGTGGCCCCTATATACATGTTTCACTGTTTATAGAAGTTCAACAGCATTAAACATTTAAAAGAAACATTGCTCCTGGTTATGTAATTACATTTGGTAGTGTGTTTGGCGTACACGCAGCAAGGCCAGGCTTTGCTTCCCAGACTGTACCAGACAATACATTTTACCTTAGATTATACAAAATGTAGTGGCGGCTCTTTCACCCAGCACATGATTTAAGAAGTGAAAGTCACAGGTCTTCCTAGCCTGATGATACATTATTAACCTGAAACTAAGGTCACATGTCTCGGTAGTCACCATGTGACACAGGGTTCACCCTGTTATTAGCCAATGTAGCCATTGACTGATTTTTTTCAAGATGGCCATAAAATATTGAAATTGGCTAATTTTCTGGTCAATATTTTTGCTGCATGTTTTTTGTGTATCATAATACCGTCATTCTACAGAGAAAGATAATCAAGTACATGTAGCATGATCACAGACAACTACATCTGATAATGCACACAGTATGTTACATGGATATGCTTGATTGGTAAAAATAGAATTGTCCCAAACTTTTCCCAGACCTTCATATAGTGTGTCACATTATGTCGCATGTTATGCAAAATTAAAAACATATTTGGTTTCAATATCCGTTGAATTGGCTAATCAAAATTTCAATTGGCTGAAAAAATATCTTGGTTGACTAATTATTTGGCTCATAGTTTTCTGAGTCCATGGTGAACCCTGTGACACTAGCTGCATTGTCATCAGTCCATAGAACAGGTCAGTAAAACAATTCTTGGTGGGACAACTCTTAAAAATAAAACAAACAAAAAAAAGAACTACATATGGATAATGCCCCACTCTGCTCTGCCAATTGCATGAGTATATTTCCACATACTATAGATTAGACAAACAGTGATGTAGAAGTATAACTTGAAATTGTTGTGCTGTCTGTAAAACACAAATGATGACCCCGCCTGACCATAAGAAATTATAAATTGAACACTGACGTATGTTTTATCTTTTATTCTATATGTAGGGAAGATGATTTTCCATTTTTTTTTTCAACTGAATTCCATTTCTGCATTAGTTCAATTTCATTTTTTCCGTGATTTGTGTATATTATGCATTGTTTAAGTAAGAAATCATTAATAAACATCAGGGACAGCAAAACATTCAATTAAAACCAAACTACAGTGAAACCTGTATATAGGGGCCACCCAAGGGACCAGAAAATATTGACCTTTATATGCAGGTGACCCTTATATACAGGTTCAATTTAGCTGAAGTATGCAGTCAAGGGACTTGAAAAAACTGGCCTTTATAAGCAGGTAATCCTTATATAGAGGTGGCCACTATAGCAGGTTTTACTGTAATTCTTTAATCAAACAGATAGTTTATGGTGAATGCTCTAACAGTCTCAGCAATGTGTGTGTGAAACCCTTGAACTTTACTTTACTGTCTTCATAAAAATCCTCACTAAATTATAGTCCAATTTTTGACAAAAACATTTGTATTTACTTCTGATACTTTCTTTTTCACTTAGCTTGCTTCACAACCCATTCTGTATTGTTAGTTTCTTATTTTCATTTATCAATTGTAAGCTATTATTACTGTGTTTTACTTTTGTTTCTATGCTATGACTATTAATGCATTTGAGAGTCAATTTGATTATAATGAATAAAATCACCCAAATAAAAAGGACCTGGCAGTTTGAGAATATTTGACAAAAACTAAAATCCGGTGGACATGCATACCTCTATTACATGTATAAACAGCTTACAAAATATCTCTATCTGCCTCACAGGGCAGACAAGAGCTTAATAAGATACACTGCTTGTTAAATCAAGCAAAAGCAAGCAACATGTCAGAATTGAAAAGGGTCATTTTCTAACTGCTTTACATTGTTCTTGTAACAGAATTTGCATGAACAGCCACGCTACTGAACCTTCGATAAACTCTTTACCATTACCCTACATGTACTGGAGACCAGGTCTTGCAAAGTGCATGCAAATTCTCATTTGGATTTGACAATGAAGACTGGATTTAATTTGGTGACTGGTATCTTACCAATTTTTTTCAACAGGCACTTTGTAAAAAACTGTTTTTCTTACGTATGACCACGTATGCTAAATTACTGCGAATTTGTCGTCAAGCCATGGGGTTAGCAAGAATAGGTGGCCCGCCAGTATAGATGATCTGTATACAAAATAAAACTGACCTCTTTGTTTTTGAGAAGTCGAAACTTCAAAAGTTTGTACATACATGTAATATACATACATACACACATACACACATACACACACACACACACATATATATATATATATATATATATATATATATATAATATATATATAATATATATATATACATACACACACTATATATATATATATATATATATATATATATATATATAATAGTTATAGTATAGATATATTATATTTATACTATATAGATATATAGATATATATATATATAAATTATTAATATATATATATATATATTATATATATTATATACACAAATATATATATAAAACAGTTAATTACAGGTACATGTACATGAAGATCAATTTTGATATGAAATGTAACTTTATAAACTTACTTTGTACTGTCCATTCTTGTTCAGGGATGGCATGCTTGTTGACTGAATTGTGGTATCAGCTAAGGGAACTAACTCTGGCTTGCACTCTGCAACTGAATCCTCCCCTGTTGTAAGGCTATGTTTCCGAATTTCCTCTTTTGTTTGCCCTGAAAATTTCCGCTGTAATACACTAGCGGTACTAGCACTTCTCCCTATCACTGTCTTTTTATTCTGTGGGCTCGGAACTTCCAGATAATTTTGACTTTTTTCCGTGTTTGTAGAAGTGCTGGACATACCCGAAATTTCCGGATAAAGAACAGTTGTATACCTAACACCAGAAGTTGGCATCTCCATCCCAACAGACCCTTGATCATCATCAGTGACCTCTGGTGTTAAACTCGACCTACCACCCTCACTGACTTCAAAATGTAATGGTTGCCCTTCATCAAATGAATTGGAAGGGCTTCTTATAAGACTAGCTTTACTTGACTCCTCCTCCCCCTCCGTATCCTCATTTTTTAATGTACTTTCAGTGTCTCCCTCATCCTCACTACTCCTAGATAATATTGGAGAACTGTGTGATGTACTCACTACATGGGGTAGATTCACATTGTCCTTTGATTTATTGCCACTGGGATCACTCCTTGATTTTTGTTTCGTTTGCTTTCCATTTTTCCGCTCAGGTGGTTTATCACAACTGTTAGCAGGTTCTTGAGTTGGTGGACACTCCTTATTTGGAAATATGCTATCATCTCCATAGTCACTTTGACTAAACTGACTATCGGTCAATGACAAATCACTTGTCTTTTGTTCAAAGGGTCCGGGAAAAGGAGGTGGACTTTCAGTACTAGGGGATTTCAAAACAGAACCAAATCCATTTGTATCCATTGCTCCTTCTTCCCGGAATGTTGTCTTTGGGTTGGGTGGATGAGTTGCATGACGGGGCTGAGAAGTTTTCCGACCTGTTGGGATTGGTTTTAATTCTACCCTGTGTAACTTACGACAACCATGATGCTGGTCGTCAACTTTAAGTGAGTCATCACCATATGCATGAGTACCTGGTCTATACATTGTATGGACGAGGCTTGAAAATCCCGATCTACGTTTAGATGTCCCTGTTTTCCAAATTTTAAAAAACTGAGAATTTGTATCTATTGTATGGTACGGTTTCTGGGAGCTGAGGGGAGGATTTTCTTGGTCAGATTCCGTAATTCCTACTCCCTCATCATCTGACAGTGTACTTATTTTTGGCACTTCACTTTTAGCTCTTCTGAACTTTGTGAAAGCTCTCTTTTTGTTAGGAGAGTGTGGTACTTTATCATCAATGGGTGACGGCACTTCTGGTGTACTGGTCGAAGTTTTGTCAGCCGAACTATCACCTGTGCCACTGTCTTGTGTGCTAGAACTATTTGAAACTTGATTTTTCTCTATATTTCGATTCGTCTGTAATTGGCCATCAGAACTTGACCTTCGTTCACTTTCCTCCTCTTTGACAAGAGATGGTTTTCGGGGCACTAGTTGACTATCACTTATAGATTTGGCTGTTCCATCATCCTTTCCAACTTTTGGAATGTTGCCCAACCTATAGTCTGCTCCTCCGCGTCCACCTTTCAATATATCTGTTAAAATTTTTAGGCTGCGGCTCCGATTCCTGTTGAGAGAAGGAACAGATTCATCTACACATGGTGACCCTGGAGTTGGAGAAGCTCTCGGAGATGCATGTGTTGACCGTGATTTTTGTGGAAATGGTTTGGGGAATTTTTTGGGACGGCTGTAAATTTTTGTAAATTCCACTTGATTTAATTCCTTTATGTCTTCCACAGTTTTATCTATTATTGCCTTTATCTCACTACCTTGTCCAGGGTCTGTTTTTGCCCTGCCATGGTGTCCTGGAGAACGTATCTGTCCATTTTCTTTGAAATCAGGAAGTTTTGGCCTTGAGACTTTAGGTGAGAGGGCTTGTGGTGTAGTTTGATCACATTCCTCTTTCGTTGGATCATTCACATTTGTGTCCGATGTTTCATTTACACTGGTCTCTGGATCGCTACATACAGGGGATGTTTCCGTTACCTTTTCTAGTTCCTCTGATTCAATTGTATCCATACTTACCACAAGAACGGATATTTAATCCAAAACGTTATTTAATTTCCCCTTGATCATCTTACTTATCACATAAATGGAATCTCCATTTTCGTTTACCCAGATAACCCTGATATTTACACATCTACTTTCATTCAAACAAATTAAATGAAACTATGCAAAAATTCCACTTTGTATGTGGGTCAGTTCAGTCAATATCATGAAAATTTTCAATTACATATTTCCACAGTGAAATATTCCTGATAAGAGATAGCAATCCGGTAATTACACAGGTCAAAATAATGACAGAGTTAATCCATCCTCATATTCCATTATTCTAAAGAACATCCTGCAAAGAAAAAGAAAAATATCATAGCTAAAATAATCATTGACAAAAATTTATACATATATACAGTGCTCCAGACAAAGCAAATATTGAAAAAAGATTTGCTTGATGTGACCCAAACAAGCCATCTAAAAAGCTCCAACGTAAAATTTTTCAGGCAGTACCCCCTCCCCATTTTAATTTTTTCAAATGAAAAATTTGGAATTTCTTTACTGACCAACCCATTTTGAAAACTACTGGTTGGAGCACATCAAACAAATGATATTTTTAATGATGGCTTAAGCCAAAACAATTTGACAGGACATGCAAAATCAAAACATCAACTGAAAATAACTAACACAAGAGGCCCAAATTGCCTTAAGTCGCTCACCTGGAAAATTGGTCAACAATTGCAACAACAGTAGAAAAAATGTGAAATCCATTTAAAAGGGGAACTAACTTTCATAAGGATCACCCTCACAAGGGTTAACCTAACAATTTAATTCCTGTTACTTTTTCGTAGATCTTTGCAAACTGAACATTTTTGCTTCTTTCTCTTTCTCTCTATCTATTATACTTTTCAAGATAATAGGACAAAACTGTCAAAAACATGAGAAATCCACTTAAAGGGGAAATAAATCCCATTGGATCGACTTGACAATTTTGGCCTTATTGACTTTTTGTAGATCTTTGCATGCTGAACATTTTTGTTCTTTCACTTTCTCTCTATATATTATACTTTTCAAGATAATAGAACAAAACTGTCAAACACATGAAAAATCCACTAAAAGGGGAAATAACTCCCAAAAGGGGCAACCTGACAATTTTGACCCTACTGACTTCTTTGTAGATCTTTGCATGCTGAACATTTTTGCTTTTTTCACTTCTAATCTATCTATTATACTTTTCAAGATAATTTCAAAATACATCCAAAAACATGAAAAATCCACTTAAAAGGGAAAAAAGCTCCCATAAGGGGCAACCTGACAATTATGGCCACCTGAAGAATTTTGCCTTTGACTCTTACCTATTTTTTTCAAAAATGTCAAAAAACATCTTTACTTAAAAGGGGAAATAACTCCCATGCAGACAATTTCGACCCATTTTTTTTGTAGATCTTTGCATGCTGAACTTTTACTCTTTGACTTTTACTCTACCTATTATACTTTTCAAGATAATGTCGAAAAAAAAACATCCAAAAACATGAAAAATTCACAAAAAAGGGGAAATAACTCACATAAGGGTCGACCCAACAATTTCCACCAAAATGAAATATTTGTAGATTTTTGCAAGCCGCTCATTTTAGGGTAACGGTTTTTCTCTAGTGTTAATAATTTTGGAGATACATGTATTAAATCAAAAATATCTGCCGACTCATTCGTTCTATATTTAGCCATGGCAGCGATGTTTGGTCCTAGCCCCTTTTCATCTGCAAACTATATGCGGCTTTACATGGTTATACATCCTGTCAAGTTTGGTTCAAATTGGTCTAATGGTTCTGAAGAAGTAGTCAAAAATGTTGAAAATTTTACCAAAAAACCATATATTTTCCATTTACTTAAGTGCCTATGACCTTCACCTTTAACCCCATGACCTTGAAATTTTGTCAAAATGATCCTCAGATAATTCCTAACAACTTTCTCATATATCTTTGTACACAAAGAACAGTTTTGAGTTATTAAACAATTTGTAATACAAATATACCCTGTGTTACTGAACAGCCCCCCTAGTGGCTCGTTTATGGACAGATTTCATTTTCGTTCCCAAAATTTGTAGATATTGACTTAACAATCATGCATACAAAATTTGAAACTCATCTGATCATTGGTTCATGAGAAGATTTTTAAAGATGTACCAAGTTTTGGTCCTTTTAGGCCCCTTTTAGGGCCCCCTATTGGTACTATCTCTTTTTGATTCGCAAACTTTATGCAGCTTAACATGGGGATACTATATGCCATGTTTGGTTAAAATTGGCCCACTGGTTCTTGAGAAGAAGAAGTTAACAGACTAACAACGATGGACGATGACGACGGACGCCGGAGCTTTGGCTATAGCAAGCAATAGATCATTTGGCCCTTCAGGCCATTTAGTGAGCTAAAAAGACCAAAACATGAAAAATTCATTAAAAGGGAAAATTACTCCAATAAACAGCCATCTGAAAATATGTAGACATTGGCATGCTAAACACTTCCTCCTACACTTTAATTCTACATGTATCTACGGTACATGTATTATACAAGTACATTGACATTGTACATTCAAGATAATAGCCAAATATAGCCCAAAACATGAAAAATACACTTTATAGGGTAAATAACTCCCATAAGGGGGGCACTTGACTATTTACACCCTTTTGATTTGTTTGTTGATCTTCGCATGCAAAACATTATTGCTTCTTACATACTGTACCGAGTATATAATAATATTATATACTTTTCAAGACAAAACCCAAAAAGTAGACAAAACAAGACAAATCTATTTAAAAGGGAAAATAACTCCAATAAGGGGGAAGCTTCTGACAATTTCCACCCTGATTCATTTTTAAAAATCTTTGTGTGCCAAACATTATTTCTTCTTACACCTTATCTATCATAATTTTGCAAAATATGAGCCAAAACAAAAATATCTATCTACATATAAATTTGTTAAGATTTCATAAATCTTATTTCTGATGTAGATTGTTTACAAACATTTCAAAACAAACAGATTCTGTACTTCTGATCTTATTTTTCCATTGTTGAAAGATAAATGTTTACGATACACCCACAAGTTTGTAGAACTCATTCTGTTCTGTCTGAACCTCTGGTGTCACTAGCGACTTTGTAACAGAGAGAGATAAAATGTGCTATACATATTAAAACCACTCACCAGAGGAGAAGATGCTGAAATTCTTTGATCATAGTAACTGAGCTTTTGAAGAAGATTTTTTTGAAGGATAAACTGAACAGAATGGAAGCCAACACCAGATCCTCAATATGTGTGTTATAGATATAGCCACATTTCTAAGCCAGCAGAAAGAGAAATTCCTCAGAAGTTGTAGTCGGTATCATGTACACTATAAAAATGGTGGTTACAATGATCCAAACACCACCTGTTTGTTAAAATACGACTTAGAGTAACTTGTAAACATGGTAAAGGGCCTGTGTGCAGAAAAATTGTAGCTACATGTATAATTTGACCATCTGTAATTAGTCCTGTCAGATCAGAGATCAAAATAAATTTGTTTCATGTGTTCTGACCATCTCAACATTTCAAACTCATTTTATTACAAAAAGATTCATCTACTTTTTAGTATTTAAAAATTTTAGAAATTTACCCTACATGTATTTACTTAAATTGAAATTTTAAAAAAATCTTTAAAAAAAATTAACTTTGTCATGCCAATCAATGGATTCATTTCTATTAAATATTTTTTTTAAATTATGGAACCATAAATGATCAAGGGTTGGGGTAAGCTGATACAGTTTCTGGCTCATATTTAGATATGTCCGAACAGTGTACATGCACGTAAGTGTACCTTCTAATTTGGAAAAATTTCATACCAATTTTGATGAAAATGAAAAAAGTACAATTTACATCTTTACCGAGTTCTTCAAATCTTATTTTCAAAAGTATTCAAACATTTTACAAATCCTGGCAGACCAAACAATGGGATCATGAGGTTTGAGATTCCTTTGTCATACCATCAAGGTGGGGGTTAATTATTTTTCTCCCATTTATTAAATATATGTCTATGTAGATTTACACATGATCTACTTGTCTATAAAGATCTACCCATATCTGAGACATGTCTGAGATAAATATGTACTGTATTCTGAAAGCCACAGAAGTTATACGTCATAAATTGCATTGTGACATCATAACGCAGGTAGCTTATCATCCACCCCCATGTGGATGACAGGTTTATCATTTTGCATTAGTTATAAAGATATTTCTGTGAATATGGGAGAAAAGTTCCTTATTAACAGGGCTCAAAATTAGCAGTGGTCCATTGGCCCATGAATGGGCCAGTAGATTTCTCATCTGTACTGGCCCTACTGTCAGGTAAAGAAATAAATATAGTGTAAGTGCTCTTTTCAATAATTGTTACATGTATGTAAATCTTACAAAATACCGCGGTAATCTATCTCATCTGTAATCCAGATTGAAAATATCCTGTCTTGTCCTCATTTGTTACAGTTGGTCTTTCTATATAGAAATACAAAATGTACATGTACAGTGTAAATCCCCAAATTATTTCATTTGAATTATTTGTGGGCCAGCAGAATTTTGAATTTTTTATATAAATACATGTATAGTCAAACTTGTATATAAAGACCGCTCAGGGGGAATTACAAAAACGGTCTTTATAGACAAGTGGTCTTTATATACAGGGTCACACGAGATATTATGAAATCTAAGGTATCGGAGATGACTTTCATTATTTCCAACTACATATTTATTCACTGGTTAGATGTTTCATTTAGTAATTAAATGTATATTGTATTTTTTTGTACTAAAATGATTTTCCTAAGTCCAGGGTCTGGAAAATTGGAAAATGTTCATTTTTTTTAAATTCCAAATTGGGAATTTTTGCATATTCTGGAGAAAATACAAGCCATTTTTGCATTGAGAAGGATCCTGTAACCAGACCAAAAATAGGCAAAGGAAAATCCCTGTAACTAGCTTTAGTACATGTATAACATTAAATAATGAGAATAAGAAATAATTCAATGTTTTAAGTAATTCAAATTAATTTATGATGTAATTGAATTATATACATGTACATGTACATTGAGGATATGGAGCATTATTAAAATTGAGACAAATATCTAAAACATGAACTCAAAGTCGGTGGTCTGTGTTCTTAAGTCACACAGAAGTGTAAGTAGTAAGTGTGTAAGCAGTCACTATACCCAAGTAGGACAACTACCGGCGGACAAAATATAGTGGTCGTCGGTTGCGTAAGGCAGGTGGTCACTATATAAGGCGTAAATATATAGTAATTCTCAAGGGGCGGTCCAAATACGGTCATTATGGACAGGAAGTCATTATATGAGGGGGGTCCCTAAGGCAAATTTAACTGTATATGCCAAAATAATTTTTTCTGAATCATTTGTGGGGCTGTAGAATTTTGATGGGGCTTGTAGATTTTTTACGCTACTGGCCCCATGGGCCACTTTGGAAAAAATGTTAATTCAAGCTCAGCTCTACATATATTTGTTAAAAAGTATCTGCTGTGATCGAACCAGATTTGAAAACTTATTTATATTCTATAATTAGATAATTCACTACCTTTTGGATTTATATTCTGAGAATAGACAACAAAAATTTGATACATGAACTCATCAACCCCTGAAAAACAATAGACTCTTCTGTAAATCATTGACTTAGGCCAGTCCAAATGTGTCTCTAGGGGTGAATGAGTTACATGTAACTAGTCTACTTCCTGAAACTGAGATCAAAGTACAATAAACTGATTGTTTTTCTGTAGGCCTCTTAATGTCTTATTTGTATCAGTAACACGTTCAAAAACAAGAATTTGAAATTCCTCTTATTACAGGTTCATCTGAACTTCAGAATTTATGCTAGAATGTACAACGTATTACAATGCACAAAAGAATAAAATTTAAAGAATTTCATACTGTACTGAGTTTACCTTGAACCAAACACTATATTAAATCCAGCATTAAACTAAATGAAGATAAACAATTTAGTAGAATTTGAGTAAAAATCTATTTCAGTATACAGTATTAGGACATAAATGAGTTCGCAAAAATGAATTCCACTATATAATCTTATGAATTCTGCATTTGTTTGATTTTGTCCTCTGAATGTGGTAGATACCCAAAATAAATTAAAAATGGCACTTTTTACCCCGGAAGTCTGGGCCTAATTTTGATCATATTTTTGTTAGGTTACATCCATAAATTACTTAAAAGTATCGATGGTTTTATTTTGGTGTTTATGAATTACGTCATAGATCCATTCACTGACTTTGTAATAAACATCGAAATGACATCCTAGAATTTTACTCGATGGAATAATAGTGTATTCCTCCTAAAAGAACAAATAGATTGCAATGGGACTTTTAGCATACGAGTACCAAAACTTCACCTTCCTGTGAATCAAGTTTTGTTAAAATTGGATAAACAACGATTTCTATAAGTTATTGAAAAAAAAGCAGGAATTTACTAACAATACATAGCGAAGATAAATTTTGCAAACTCATTTATCATAAATGATACATAAATGATTTATGTCCTACTACTGTATGTACATGTACTACAGTGTACTACAATGTATGTTACAAGTACATTCCTTACATTTAGTCGGCCATTTTTTTTTTTTTTCATTACGGTCATGAGCTCAACATCAAATTGAGAATTTTTTCATAAGATTGGGAAAAACTACATGCATTTTGCATTGGGAATGGGGCCGAATTTCAGCCCTGTGGATACTATAGAAAAAGCCCTGATGTAAACCATGTAAACAGTACACACTACTGAGAAGCATCTACATATATGTATACTAGGTCTATCAAGGTAAATTGGCACAAGAACTGAACATAAGTCTATGTTAGATCCTAACAGGAGTAACAGGCTACTTGTTAGCACAAATACATCAGCGCTATAGTAATGCATCAAATATAGTAATGCATCGAATTACAGCAAAACAGAATGTTTTACTTGTAAACCCCTATTTTTGGAAAATAGACAGTAATGTTCTGGTTTCTGGCAGACCCTGGATATGCTACTTTCTTCTTGTTTTTTTTTATTATTATTGTTTTTTTGTTTTTTAATTTTGAATGGATTGTTTATGCCACACTTAAATCTATTTCAGTTATATGGTGGCGGCCACTTTTTAATGGGGGAGGAGAGAACCTGGTTACAATGTACCCAGGAAGAGACCACCGACCTTCTGCATGTAAACTGGCAAACTTTCTCGCATAATTAGCTTAGGTTACAGCATGGCTCGAACCTATGCTGATAAGAAGTGAGAAACTTCATGGTTTAAAGCGTGATGCCCTCCCTTTATCTTGGTTGACCTATACACAAAGGCTCTGTGTTAATCGTGTATATTACAGAGCTCGAAACAATCACACTAGGCTGCTTGTCAGGTGCCTGTCAATTTTAAAGTGAGGCAGATCGGGCATGTTAAAACTGATGATGAAAAAGTAAAATCCATTCAGAACAAGAGCCTTTTCTTGCAATGGGGCAGACAAAGCATGTTGAAATTGAGAGACAAAATAAAATCCATTCTGAACACGAGCCTATATGTCGTTTCCATGATCTGGAATGGTTCACTAGATACAACTCACTGATCATGTGACTTTTAACAAATTCTAAGCACTTTTGTCGCAGTGTATACAAAGTCAACAAAAGTAGGGGGATGAATCATAACTACATAAGGAATTTAAAATGCAAGTGCTGATGTGTGGTGCAATGTTGTAGATCAGATTCCACAAAGAAAAATAAGCCAAATAAATATCTGTGGAGAGATGACATTTCATTTAAACCCTTTCCCAATAAAAAGAATAAACCTACATGAGTGTATTTCTATGATACACCGTCAAAATCACTATTACATGTGGGGACAGCCCACTTACCCAAAGGCCCGTTACTCCGAAGGCCTGTTACTCTGAACTCCGACGGCCCGTTACTCTGAAGGCCCATTATTCTGAAGACCTGTTACTCTGAAAAACCTGCATTATGCCGTTTCTGCCCAATTTTATGGGGTTTGAGATAACCTTGTGACCTGATGACCATGATCTATATTTTATAAATACCTGTTTCGGACTTTGTTGCTGTTAACAATTCTTGCGTACAATTAATATGCAAATGAGTTTTGGTAAAGTTTCCCTTACTATGTATTGCCAAGATCTGTCTGTGAAGTTGGACATAGAAGTTGCGTCATTCCTCATTAACGTGATCTTAATTGATGAGAAACTCGCGGCAGTCTTTGAAGTTGGAAAAATGTTTTACATGTACACGTATTGACCTTGAGATTTGGAAGTATAGTGTAAGGGTATTATAATACTGCCCTGTCACACAGAAATTTAATATCGATGAAACGATGTTTATAAGCACAAGATTTATAATCATATCGCTGATCTATGTAGTTTGTTGCATAATAAATATTTATAAGTCATTAGTACTCACGTTAGGCCAAATGTCTGACCCGATTTTTAGTTACTTTTTTGTAAAACCTAATTTTACCGAATTAAAAAGTATTCAGTATACTGAGTGTATTATAGCTCATTAAAATTTACGATTGCCATCAACTCGTATCAGTACTTTCAGTACTTTGATTCAATTTACTATCACAGACTTCATCAAACATCAGGCCTCCTTTTTTTTCTGAGTTGAAACACTTCCACTTACCCTCGTATTTTTTTCACTTACCATGTTTTTACCTCAGTGTCCCATCCTCATTTTTGGCGATAATCTTTACTCCCCCACCCCTTGCTCATTTTTTAGTGTAAGAACAAAAGTGTGGTAACGTGTTTGCACGATACTTCATTTGTGGGTAGTGCAGTAGCGAGATAGCGTGATAACACAATTGTGCGATGGTGTGCGTATTAGTGAGATGGTGTGTTAGCATGAAAGCACGTTTGCACGAACGTGTGTTTACTAGCGCGATAGTATGATGTCCCGATGGGTCCATGTGTAAAAGTGTGACGGCGCATTTGATAAACACTTTAAAATGTGCAAACACGGTTTTACACTAATGTGCCGTTTCAAATTTGTAACATTTAAACAAGGACTCCACAAAGCGGAACATCCCCTTGCAATGTTGGCTAAAATTGACCTTGACCTTTGACCCTATGACTCATAATCAAAAGGATTGATTCATCCTTTCATCATGAACAATGTGCAGGTTAAGTTTGAAAGTGATCGGGCAAGAACTTTGGTCTGTATCATGCCCAGAAGGAAAAGTGTCGCAGACAACGTCATGTACGCACGCACGTACGTACATATACATGTACCCCCCACTCACCCAACCACACACAAACGGCCACATTGCTATGTCTCCTCCAACACTGTTGCCAGGGGATAAAAAGTGTAAGTGAGTGATAGCATGTAACTGGTTTTCGGAGCATCGGGCCTTCAGAGTAATGGGCCTTTGGAGTAACAGGCCTTCAGGCTACCGGGCTGTAACCATTACATGTACATACATGTATGAGTCTCTGCCTCATCATATGGTTTGTGGTCAATATTTTGTAGGAAACAGGAGATTGAAAATTAAAATTTTAATTGTGGGAACTTTTGTATTAATTCAAACTTTATTATTTATCAGCTGATATGAGGACTACTTTATGTACCTGCCATTTTATCCAAAATATGCCTAGTTTTAGATCACGTGGTGGTGAAATTCACATGACAGAGATAGGTCTGTCAAGGGATCCTGGAAAATGATGTATTGAGAAACATCATATACCACAGGAACTAAAATATTATGGTAAAGAAAAGATTTCTATCAACAAAGGGGAATAACTCTGACAACTCTGGAAATAATGAGCTGAGGGGCTTGGTTTTGTTACTTGGCACTCTGTCCCACAACTGTCAGAGTTTTTGAAATTCACCGATCTTACCAGAAAAACTGGTAAATTTTACAAAAGTCTGGTGAAGTCTATCTGATAATTGGTCCAAATGACCAGTAATTTTCCTTTCATTTCAACTGTGTATAAATACAAACCAGTAAAAAATTTCTTTGACCAGTGAAATTCCTTTATTCATTGGTCCAGTTGACCAGTAACTTTTTTTTTATTTCAAAATGTCTGAACTGTGCATATATATATATATATATATATAGATATATACTAATTCCCATGATTGTATTTATTAAAGAACCATGTACTGTGACAACTATTTGTACAAATAAAATTGTCTCCTTTTAACAAGAGCCCATCAAATTACCCCATACTACCACATTACCACATACTACCTTATAATACCACAAACTACCCCATACTACTACTTAATACGTTAATTTGACACAAACTACAATAAAAAGTTTATTTTTAGCAATAAATCCGAGTCAGATACTAGTGAAACTGTAATCCAGAATTGTTTGTTTTTGTATACAACTTGTATTGTAGCCTACCACATACTAACCAATAATACGGCATACAACCCCATATAATACCAGATACTAGTACCCTGTAATAGTAATACTAGGTACTACTACTAACTAAGTTATTCTGACACAAATTAACAAATTATTTATGATTAAAAATTTATTTTTAGCAATAAATCCAAGTCCGATAATAGTGAAACAGTAACCCAGAATTGGTTAACCCGATTTGAACGTGCCCATCTGACTGGAGCGATCTAACTCTGATTTATTGCTAAAAATCTATCATTTTATCGTAAATAATTTGATAGTTTGTTGTCTTTTATATTAAAAGAAGTTGGAGATATTTGACGTCCCTTGCTTGGCATTCATACAGACTTTATGCTTATTTGATTTTGCACGTTTTTCAAAGTCGTTCTGGCCGCAGTGACAAATGCTAAAGTCACATGAACAAACATCACAGGGAACAAACAGTTGTCCCTTTTTCGAAGCTACAATACCTGAGAAATGAGTGTATTCTGGTTTAAACTTCTGCTTATAGTTATATTGAGGCTTTTTGTGTGCATCATGGTCAGAATGGGACTTGAACATTTTAAATGCCGAACAAACGAATGCTTCAGACAGTCATTGCCGCCATTTTAACAAACAAACATATGGGCTACGAGAACATAGCATCATCTGTACATGTGCATTTGACGCATACAGCTGCCCCATAGTGTTCAAGTGCCAAAGTGACGACAGAGCTTAATTTTTTATCTGGACACAGCAAAAAATCAGAATTTTTTTATTTTTAGGCTAGACTTACTTGAATTTCGTAACAAAATTGTTTAAACTCACAGGGCATATTTGCCAGTCATTTTTCATGTAAATTATGCCCAAATCGTACAACAAGGCAGGTATGTAATGTTATGTATATTGTACATGTATGTAAATTGAACACCAGAATTACATTTATACCTACATGTAATCAATGCTTAAATTTTGTTCACAACTGAATTATCATTAACAATACCAAACCAAGAAAATCATAGTTGCTTTGAATCATGAGAATATAAAAACACAAAAACAGATAACTTGAGTAACTCTGGCACTAATTTAGTAAATATGTGCCAAATCGGTAATTCATTGGTCCACTTTAGGACTAGTGAATAGTGAATTTGCCAAAGGACTAGTAAAATTTATGAGACAGAAATGCTAAATTCTACCTCAGAGACCGATCACTCATAAAATTGTGTATTTTAAAGTTATTACATGTATTAGCTACAAATACACTACAATATAATATATATAAAGATGCAAAACAGGGTCAGGTTGAAGGGGCTACCTGAGAATATAAGTACTTTAAAGATTGGGATAACATACATGTAGATATTACTGACCACTGGGGCCAGAATGACCTGGTTTTGAATTAAATGTCCTGCAGCTGGATATAGACAAGAATATGTGATTTAATTGTGTCAACATGTCAATCTTCTTTAATCCTGATCTGTTTCGACATCAATGTCATTTTATCACCTTTAAATACATGTATTAAAAACCAATATTTACTTTTCTACTTTTATCTTTTTAATTTTGTCTGCGACTTATAGCCTATATATACAAAGAAGTGCAAAAAGTATTCATACACTATTAATTTTTACTATATACGTGTATTTCATATAAAACCACAATTTTTTTTTTAAAAAATCATTTCAATAAATTTTCACCATTCCAAAGAGAATATTTTGAAGTTTCATTGGGTTTTTTTTTTTTGGGGGGGGGGGGGTGTACTTTTCTAATGTATCATTTCAAGAAAGAAAAAATCAGACATCACAATTTTACTTAGACATATTCATATTGAGTTTTCATAAAAAAACTTAAACTTTCTGTTTAAATAAATAATTGATTCAGAATATTAAAAATTAAAATAAATAATGAAACTGTATTCAATTTTTTTTCAACAGTGAAAATTAAATCATAATTATCTGCTATTCCAGATTTTGTGGATACTGTATTACTAAATAATTCAAATTTAGAAATAGCCAACAGTTAGCGACTGAGATAAGTGCCTGAGAGATGCATATTTAAAAACAGTACGAGAAGGCTACAGTTCCACAGGTGAGCCAATTGGGCCTATTTCTTAGATAAACATGTGTTTAAATATCTAGATCTTTTTGTTAAAGGGACAAGTATATTTAGGAATGTTTTAAACAAAATTTAATTTAAAGAGGTCTGTAGACAAACAGTGCTAAATGACAACCGCAATTTCGATGTTATCTAATTAAACATCGTTCTACATAAATAAAATGTTATATCGCATACCTTTAACCCCCGTCGGTGCCTCATCAGTTCCGTCGAAGAAATATACCCCTATATCTAAATTCATTTAGTTTTCTTTCCAAAAAGTCCGTATGCAAATACAAAAAATAATAATCAAGTAAATTCACGATGGATTCAGCGTATAGACCATACGGATAACGCGTTTGATCGCATCACCATATTCACAAAAAATCTCCTATTTTGAGATACACAACCCAAAAATTACCGACTTAGAAAACGGCCAAGAGAAAACCTACCCTGAAGGTTATAAAATCATATCGACCTCAAATGATGTTGATTAGTAATAAAGAAAAGTCTTTAAATTTACGATATTGACCTGAACATAGCAAAATATGACTGTAAAGCAAACTTTGAAAACTTGGCCTACCTTTGCTAACTTCACCAATTACCTCCGCCATTTTGCGATTCTGACAACTTGCTCCCCTTTCAGCCTGAAGTTATAGTCCGTTTCCCAAAACTTTATTTTGATAGAAACGCCTCAGGTATGAAACATTAAAAGGTCAGTAAGTGTAATTACTGCGGAATTGACGAACACATATTAGAATTAATTATGTAACTCAGGTAAAAGGTAACAGGGGTAGTGTAGCATGACGTGGATTTCTTTGGTATGTAGGTGTTTACTTCACTATTAATCAATTTCTTTGTGTTTATACACGGGACATACAAAGATGGGCTTGTAATCGTTAGTACAATAATGGTACTCGTGCAAGCAGGGGACTGTAACATTTTTCTTTCTTTCTTTTCTGTCACTGAAAATTCTATGTTGTTTCATTTTGTAGCTAAAACAAACTGGTTATACTGCAATATAACAAACTGCCACTGACACATAATTAAAAGACTCTCTCTCTCTCTCTCTCTCTCTCTCTCTCTCTCTCTCTCTCTCATAATACCGATATTTTGATACATAAATTAGGATAAAATCACATCATTAATATTTATAAGAAAGTATTTTCATGCAATAAAATTCTAACCGTTTATTTCGTTGAGTGTCGCGTGAAATTGATTAAATTCCATTCATATTTACAGAGACACGGAAAAAGGTGTGTAAAAATTCTTTTTTTTTAATATAGATCTACTATTTATTTTTATTTTTCAATGCATTATTTAAACGAAGAATGTAAGCGAAACTGTAGCAGCGATATATAAAGCCTAACTTAGACTGACTGACTCTTACAAACAAATTATACGTCCCGTCACGACACTCTTCAATGAGCCCTGTCATGTTGTCACTCAAATTCATTAGATTTTATGTTTATCTTTCCAACCAAAAGGGGTGAGTGGTTAGAGCGCCGCACTGTGTAAACATTTAAAACTCACATCAAAATGTGACAACCGCTTCTCTAAACTTTGTATGCAGTATATCAAGGTTAAAGGTAATAAAACTAATTTCCATTATGACATCCCCACCCCGAGACGGAGACTCCGGTGACCAATAAGATCCGTGCTTACCGTACCAGTTCTGAAAGTGGTTTCCCACAGAATTATACAAAGTGACACGTTTTGACGTTAGTTATACATCATAATTGTAAAAGAAATATAAATTGTATATACATGTACATGCATAGGCGTCGGAACCGGGGGGTGGGGGGCTAGGGGGGGGGCTTAGCCCCCCCCCCACTTTTTGTGCAAAGTTAGACATAGGTGTTAAAAATTGGGGCTTAGCCCCCAGACGTTTCTGGCGTGTGTATGTGTTTTAAGTTGGTTTAGCCCCCTCACTTTCAATTTGCTTCCGACGCTGATGACATGTACATCTAAAATGTAAAAAAAAAAAGTTTTCATGTGCCTTTCGATTATGAAATACATGTACATGTATATACTCACATGAAATATCCCATGTACTTAATTTTAAGTTTGTTTTAAAGCTTTTTTTTAAATCCATAAAGTTTCAAGTACAGATGTACTTAAATATCCACTGCACTACTGTAATACGTGCATTTTTAATGCAACTGAAAATATTGCATCACGTTTTGGAAATTTATTATCTAAAATGTCAACTTTTCTCAATATCGTGTTAAAATCAATACGGTGACAAATAAATATTTGGATTATTAATCAATTCCTTGGAATCACTGAATACCTTTCATTAGTATTTAGATGGGACTTTCAACACTTATGCGATGTTTTTTGTTTTCTTTTGTTTTTTTGGGTTTTTTTTTTATAGCTTGATATCATATTCACGAATGACGGTTTTGGAACACAATGCACACTATCTCAGTGGCGAAGGAAACAAACCAAAATTTGGGGTGGGGGAGGGGCAATTTTTTATGACAATGTTTTTGCCGGTAAAAAAAAAAAATGTGTTCATGTGCCTTTTGATTATGCAATAGATATATACAACAGTGGCGGATCTAGAAAAAAATTAAAAGGTGAATGTTTTTAAGGCTGGCGACATAAAATTATATTTATTGTGATGCAATGCATACATCATCAAAAGAAGACGGAGGATTTAAAGTTTGAGTGGGTGTAAATTTCAAACTCATTCACCGAGTGGAGCGAGGCACAAATTTTGGGAAATATGTTTTTAATTTTCCGACTTTTTAAAGAAAAATTAAAGGTTTTACACCTATTTTATCAACTTTAGGGGCCCGCTATCCCTGCTCACTACGCAAAATTTCAAGTGTTGGATTTATTGTGAGGCAAGATTTCTTTCGAGGGCCGTGTTTTACGCATCTTATAAAAACAATAACTTTTTTAATCTGGAAGCCCGTAGAAGCATTTTTTTTCAATGCCAGTCGTTGTATTCCGCCGATCTCCGATTGCCCTCGAGAAACGATAGTAGATAGAGGGCGCTGCAGTTATTTGAGTTGGACACAAAATTATTGTTTCCCTGTGACCTGTGGCCTCCGTGACCGAGTGGTTAGAGCATTGCGCTTTAAATCACAAGGCCTCTCACCTCTGGTTCGAATCCCGCTAGGGTCGTTTCAAATTATGTGGGAAAGTTTGCCAGTTTACTTGCGGAAGGTCGGTGGTCTTTACCAGGGAAACCGGGGTTTCTCCCCCACCAATAAAAACTGGACGCCATCATATGACTGAAAGATTGTTGAGTATGACATAAAACAAAAAAAATCAACCCAGCTGGGTATGTTTCACAGAAATGTTAAATTTTAAAAGCTCAGAGAGTAAATTTTCACATTGCAACTCGTTTTCATTCCGGCCAAATATTTCATTAAATTGACAGATTGACCACAAGACACCATACACGTGCAAATGGTGCGTTCATTATGTGTAAGAATTGGATATCATTGATGATTTGCTGATTAAATTTTCAGATCTTTAGCTGATAATAATACAAGGGAAAATCGTATACATTTTGATCCAATGCTTTTGTTTACAAATAAATTTATATTCATACATGCTCAGAAAATGCAAACGGAAATAACTTTACCGATTAGTAGGGCAAACCAAATAATATACAGATAAAGCCAGGGTGGATCCGGGATTTCGAGTTAGAGGAAAGGAAGAATATATAAATGTTTTTGCCGAGCGTGGCGAGGCGTGAAAATTTTGGTAGGGTAATTTAAAAACACTGGGAAGCCTTCTGGATTCCAAACGTGAAGATAATATAAAAAAAAGTTGTATGTGAAAAATTGGGGGGGGGGGCGTCCCCTGGACCCCGGTTCCTATGCCTATGTATCTTATAACAGAAACAGGAAATATCATGTGAACAACGTCCAGCGACAATTCGAATTTCAGTTGGTCAATTCACAATGCATGGTGCAGCGATTTACGGAAAAGGGATGTAACTTTAATTCACCATCACAAATTGTTGCCTCATCCGATCGCGATATCTGTTGTATAATCATTTTGTCCCACGATATGAATTCTCTTTTTCGGTAATAGAACCATTGTATGATAGAAAAAATGTAAATACAATTTTACGAAATTACGTGAAAGAGCATATTTAAATAGAATATCGGTTTAATTTTTTCAAAAAGTAAAAATATAGACCTTTATTTTTATTTTACAAAGACTAGCAGTATAAGAATATCCGATACCAATGTATGAATCTTCAGGATGTCCAGGATACATATATAAATCTGATAGATATTGGACAAATACGGACTATTGGAAATCCGCAGATGGGATCACCGAGGTGCCATGGAGGAATAAGCATCCCCTGTTGACCGCCCACACCCTCCGTGAGTCCAAATAAGTTTTTGCAACTTTTACTCCATGTTTCTTGTTTATGGGTTCTGATGTTGGCGGGCGGGATGCTCACTTAATTTACATGTAGGGGGTTCTCCGTGGCCGTGTGGTTAGAGCATGGCAATTTGAACCATGGAGTCTCTCACTTCTGCAGGTCAGCGCAGGTTCTAGCCCATCTGGAACCAAGCCGACGGTTTCTTCTCGGGTAACCGGGTTCTTTTCTGCACCATTAAAACCTTACCGCCACCATATTCATGTAATTGAAAAAAAAAAAAACATTGTGTAGTAAAATCAAATCGTCATCATTTACCTATTTGCTCCATAATTAATTTACCACTTAAATTATAACAGTAAGTGGTATTTTATATTCTGATAAGAATCCGGGACAGAAACTAGGGAGGGAATAAGATTTGACGAATCTACTTCACTTCTTGCTAGTACAAATGTCATTTACGTGTACAGTACTTATAGTTTTTTATTTACTAAAACGTTTACTCGGCACTGAGAAAATTTAGAAATTAAAACATGAAACAAATGATGATTGAACATTTTTTGCATAAAGTTTTTTTTAATATATATACATGCATATATATTTTATCAGTAAAATTTAAAATAATGAATCCCCGGGTCAATTTGGAAGGGTTGAAAATTGATCTAGATATTTATTTTAAAAAATAGAAGAAATTGGTTTTTTTTTCTTTCAATTTAGATTAATTTTGATACTGCAACCACAATGTTTGAACAATTTCTTTGTAATTCCAACTTTTAACTGAAAGATCTATAGGGCCCTATACACGTACATATGCTTTGTCAAGATCCACGTGCAGTTATCGGACCGGAATAAAATATGATTTTATTAATTCATCAACCCCTGAAAACAATGGACTCTTCTGTAAATCAATGACTTGTATCAGTTCAAATGTGTCTTTAGGGGTGAATGAATTAAGAATAGGAATACAATACGATTTCATACAGATAAAATCTTGTGACAGCGAAAAACGGAATAACTCCTCCACAGCAAAACTTATTGAATATCTTGCTAGAGTCATCTCCCATTACCAGAGCTGTTTTTTAAAAATGATCTCAAACAGCCAAGGGGGTCTCCGTGGCCGAGTGGTTAGAGCATTGCGCTTTAAATCACAAGGCCTCTCACCTCTGGTTCGAATCCCGCTAGGGTCATTTCGAATTAAGTGAGAAAGTTTGCCAGTTTTCTTGCGGAAGGTCGGTGGTCTTTACCCGGGTAACCGGGGTTTCTCCTCCACCAATAAAAACTGGACGCCATCATATGACTGAAAGATTGTTGAGTATGGCGTAAAACAAAAATCAAATCAAATCAAATCAAACAGCCAAGGAACCTCTGTGGCCGAGTGGTTAGAACATTACACTTTAAAACGTGAAATCTCTCACGTCTAGTCAGTCCGGGTTCGAGTCCCACTGGAACTTAAACTGATTTTGTGAGAAAGATTGCCAGTCGGTCGGTGGTCTCTTCCCGGGTGGCTAAATTGTAATCGGGTTACAATCCCCACATGGCTTATATTAACTAGCCTTCAGTGCCCAATACGTGTATGACGTCAGACGAGAAAATGCTAATGTACTTTTGAAAAAGGAAGTTCGTGGTGATAAAAACCTTTAAAACCATGTAAATATTGTAGAAACTTTAAAAACCATGTAGATATTGGAGGAACCTTTTCAGATATTAGTACTTAATCTTCGGTAATACATCTACAATAGGATAATATTAATTAATGATGTAACATAACAACCATAAACTGTATTAACTGCAATCTCTTATAAAATTTAATGTCCTCCAAAGGGAAGTATCAGTATGCGAAAAAAACAGAAAAACACTCAAATTTCACAAATTTTCGGCCACTTGGACACTGGAGCTTTGTATTGTGCAGACTTAATACTATGTAACTGATATACATATTGTCGTCTTACACTTGATAAAGGCCAAGTGGCCGACAATTTGTGAAATTTGAGTGTTTTTCTGTTTTTTGCAATGTCCTATACAAAGTTGTCGTTCTTTGCACTCCGATTCAATCTCAGTCAACGTCTCGACTTCTGCCAATTTCTGGTAAAAATATATAAATCTACTACATATTTTGTTATTTTATAAGGGATTTAATTTAATCTTTTTGCACATAGTTTTAGTGCTGATATAGAATAAAATACTATTTGAGACGAAAATACTTTTTTTAAAATGGATATAAATATGGGGACTATATTTTTGTGAAAAGTTTCCTGTGTAATTTGGTTTTTATATTCATTTTGTGGGTTACATGACAGCATGTTTTGGGACTTCTTTCTGGACGTTGACAGAGATTGATTCGGAATGTAAGGAGCGGCACTTCTGTGTAAGAGATTGCATTAACTGTTAACTTAAAAACCAGCTTTGCCTTATTGTGGCCAATCTTGAATGGTAAATCACAATGGTTTTAGCCAATGTCATAAACATAGATCTAATACAAAAGTTTTAGTTTTGTGAATAAAGGATCGTTTCTGTCAATTAGACTTCATCAGTTCAGCTCGAATTTAATATATAGAGTCCGAAACAAAAATTGGTCTCATACAATGCCAAAACATAACCGTCGAAGAATAACCGCTGTAAAAAGATGACTAATTCTATATTGTTACTGTGGAAGTAATGAGAGAAATTTTATTTGTAAAAATATTAAATATTCGGACCAAGCTTTCCTATCCGGAACTTGTATTTACTTTGACCGATTTAGTCTCGTTCGTAGGTGATTATGGCCAGACTTCATAATTATTCATATAAAGCAAACTACATTCAGAAACTTCTGAATCGGAAGAAAAAAGCTTGCTGTGGCGTTTAATTTGACATTTAGATATACCGACGACGTTTTGTCAATACAATTAATATTGAAAATTTTCAAACGTATGTGTGTGTGATGTATTCCGACGAACTAGAGATTAAAGACACCACAGAATCTATAAACAGGAAATTAACAACCAAGCTATACGACAAACGTGATGGTTTTGGATTCCCTGTTGTAAACTTTCACATTTACGAAGTAATACACCTTTTTTGCATATATATGGTGTTAATATCTAGCAGGTGATCCAATATGCGAGACTGAGTTCAACATATGAACACTTCATATACCGAGGTAAACTATTTACTGATCATGAAGTTGTTGTCATATAGGATATCAAGAACTGCGTTTAATGTCAACATTTCTCAATTTTTTCTGTCGTTATAATGATTTTGTTTGTAATTACGGTGTTTCGCTGAGTGATATATTGAATTGCCTGTTCCATAGTTATTGTTGAATCGTTTTTTACCAATTATGACGAGGACTGATGTCATTTCTTAATAATTTCATTTGAATTCAAGTGTGGACTCACAGCGGGTGTGACAGGGGATGTTTACTCCTCCAAGGCGACACAATAGTTAAAAGTGTAGATGTGTTACATTAAAGTTTTATAATTCAGCGAATTGAAAACTATCTATAACAATGTTATACAATGTAGATAGCTTCTATTCACTGAATTATAAAACTTTAATCATGTAACTGATGTATCGATTGCAAAAGAAATCTTATCATTCAGGAGATCAACTCCGAGATTTTCAGTTAGATCTAGATAAGTTTTATTGAATCAGTAAAAAATGAAAACCTTGCTAAGTATCTGGAAAAGAAATTAATTGCCTTATAAAAAAAGTGAATGATGAAATTCCGAAGTGACGACACCGGTAGATTTTATTTCTTTAAATTTTCTTTTAGCTACTGTGAATACAATACGTTTCGTTTTGACATGTGTACAAACAATTATTTTCTGTAGATCCATCAAGAATTTCTAATTAATCCATAACACACTATTCAAAATTCAATTTGGAAGAGTCTTTGGTCCGCTTGTTTGCCCTTTTGTATGATTGAAATATTGTTGTTTCCATCAGCGATTTTTGAGTTTCGTTCATAACTTTAATCCAAATAATATGTAGGATGATTACGATTTCGGTCAACATTATTTGCTAAAGTTATCGAATTTTGATATATTTATAAAAGTTTACTTTTCGAAACAAAGTGATTCTCAACCACATTTTATTACTTTTTGTATCAAATAAGAAATATGATAAATGTTTAGAGGCTTCTTCCTCCATGACACCTGACCCCACCTCCAGATTTCCAGAGGTCTGTGTTTGTCCAATGTTCACCAGATTTGTATATGTATCCTGGTCATCCTAAAGATTTGTGTTTTGGCATATGAGATTTTTATATTTAAACCGATATTTTGCTTTCTCAAAGGCATATAGGCTGTTGTTTTTGATAAAAAGATATATTCCGCAATTAGACCTAAACATTGCCGCAGAAATTGTTAACATTAAACCATGCATATATTGCCTAGAATGAATGAAACACGCAAATGATTGATATTCCTCCTATCCATTAAAAAAATCCAACGTTTACTCGCCCATTAGTCACATTCGATTTCTTTTCACAAATAACAACATTGTAACATTTTTGTTCAATCCAGGAGTTTTTAAGAACATTTTATTTATTCTAAAAATAAATAATAAAATTCTGTTAGGATGACAGGTCGGAAAACCTTGACTTGGGAAGATGGCTATACAAAGCATAAAAATCTTATATTCCTATATATTTTGTGAAAATAAGGTCAGAACCAGTGTGGAATGCATATATAAGGTTGAAATAATAAATTGTAAATGATTAGATAGTAAAAAGGGAAGATATTTTTGAAGACAAAAATTTAATTGGTAACATAATAGTAGTTGTTGTATTTCTAATAGTTATATTAAGTAATTAAAACTTATATCCGGTCATTTTTGTCCTTGTTTATTTTCACCCCTGGTTATTTTGGCTATTTTACATTAGTTAACATATTCACCCTAAATTACTATTAAAGTATCGCGAATGACATGCATGTCCGTGCTCCAGTTATTGAAAACTTCACGTCCATCTTTAAATTCGCCCTCTCATCGAAAATGGCGAAAATTAAATGGGAGCAAACATTTGCAGCTAAGCATATTCATTTTGATTTACTACGTCTATATGGTTAATGTGGTCATGCCACCAAATAAATACCAAACGAGAAAGTTTACACGAAAACAGAAATTTTGATCTTAGAAACAACATGTGAAAGAAGACCATTTAGAATGTAACACATTTATAGTACACCTCTTCTTAGTACATATGTCTACTCTGAAGTTGTGAATCGGGATGATAAGGTATATTTGGGGAGATACTACACGTATATAGGATTCCTGTGTCACCTATAGCTAAGATAAAATGATTGAAAAGACATAGGTAAAACAACATAAGTATCAATCCATCTTGGTGAAAAACAATGAATCATCTATGATAGACATCAAATCCTTATCATTTTTGCATAGTGTGACAGGCATTACTTCACGTATTCGAACCTTGTCAAGATTTGAGATGGCTATATCTATTATAGTACATTGAAATAAATCTGTTTCCATAGTATTTCAATTTACTATCATATGCGAACACACCTAGTAATTGAATATGGATACTTTAGGCTCAACTTGAAGTCAGATTCTGTTCGTATTCATTTGGTTGATAACACACATAGTATTTTATGTATTCATATCGCATACGAACTCACAATCGGATTAATTCCATTTTCGCGCCAATTAATCCTTGTCTGCTGTCGTGGACTTTATTTGTTTCGTAAAACCTGGTTAATGAAGATCTACTTCAAATATTTTGGTGCAAATTTGAAGATTTTGTTTATTCCATTTGAAAACGGTATAGAAAAGTGGGAGAAATATTTCGGGGATACAAGTACACAAAACAAAATCTATAAGTCATGAAGAAGTTTTTGTTTTGCATGTTAATGATTAGTTTTGCGGAAAGTATCAATACAAAGGTCGATGGAAACCTACCATCGAAAGAGGAAATTGATCAGTATGAAAAGTTTGTGGAGAATGTTGTAAAGTGCAAAAAGGTGACAGGCGGTGCTGTAACACTAGTGAAGGACAATAAAGTTATCTTATCTCGAGGTTTTGGGTACGCTAATGTGGAGGAGAAAATACCAGCCTCTAATCGAACCAAATTCTGCATAGGATCTCTGACCAAGGCGTTCACGTGTACAATAATTGCTAAATTTCTAAGTGAACACACAAGGTAAGCAATCGAATAGTTTATGATGATGATGATGATGATGATGATGTCGTGCTTTTAAAAATCTTAAATTTACTGAGTGGTTGTTGTTTTTCATTTGTTATCATCCAGGTAGCTGAAGATTTGGAACATGTCAATGGCTAGCCCCAAAACCAGAGAGAGAGAGAGAGAGAGAGAGAGAGAGAGAGAGAGAGAGAGAGAGAGAGAGAGAGAGAGAGAGAGAGAGAGAGAGAGAGAGAGAGAGAGAGAGAGAGAGAGAGAGAGAGAGAGAGAGAGAGAGAGAGAGAGAGAGAGAGAGAGAGAGAGAGAGACTCGATTAGATGTTTGCACCACACTTATAACGTTCCAAAATACTTATCAAATATTGTTGCCATTTGCTTTTTTTGGCCAATATCGAATCATGTTAATGTATCGTATGGATTTTCATTCATGTATTAATAAATATGAGAAAAATTGACTCTAAATTACTGTTGCCTTTGCCCGATATACTAGTAAATGTTTATATGATAGAGTATTAGTGGTATAAAGTGGTAACAATATCAGATATCTTAAAACAGTGGAAATATCGTGTGTGCTAGAGATTTATAAAGAAAGGACAGAATTTGCGAGCTTGTATCTATATTCTAATTCTATTTTACACTACATATTACTAGTAGTATGATAATTTTATACTTGTCATATAAATTAATATTTCTAAAACCAGTTGGAATTTTTTTTTTCTAAATTTTGATAAATTATGCTTTCCATTTTTATTCTACGTTTTCAAACACGTACAAAAGTGAATTGAGTTTATGACGATTCAAATAAGCTTGATTAATCTTAAAAACCAAAGTTTATCATGTTAATGGTTAAAATCGGAAGCATATACTCCGCAGTAGAGTGCTCGATTCGCAACCAGAGGGTCGCGATTTGAGCCTCAGCGGAGGCGGCTGGTTTGTCCTGTCCTTAAGACGCGAGAGAGTAAAAACCGAGGTCCCGTGTTACAGTACGTGTCGGCACGTTAAAGAAACCTCATCGCTCAATGGCCGTAAGTGCCGAGCATAGGCCAAAATTTGAAGCCCGTCACCGGCATTTGGTGACGTCTTCATATGAGTGAAAGATTCTTGAGTGGGACGTTAAACAACAATTCAACAACAATTTACTACAACAACAACAACAGAAGCATTCATCACAGATTTAAAGACGATCATCTTTGCAATGTTAACGTTCTAAATTCCATGGGATGTTTTTCTTCACAATACGGATTCTCTTATCTTTAATCAACAGGAGAGTGTAACTTAAATCACGCCTTACTGTCGTTGAACTTTATAAAGATCAGAATATTTACAATATTATCTGTATATTGTTGTAAACTGAAGGGAAGTTTTAGGGTATTGACCATTGTTCCATTAATATTCATTTCCTATCAGTGCTAAAAATTTTATATATATATATATATATATATATATATATATATATATATATATATATATATATATATATATATATATTAGAATTTGTTTGCATTTCTCATCCTTTTTATCTCATTGAAATGAACTAATGTTCTAAATAAAATGATGTCAGAGGCATGCTGGCCTCAATAGATTAGAAACAAGCACTTATTTACCAAGCAAAGACGTGTAGTACGTAGGTAACCCCACATATATATCTTTTATCTTCCTAATTGGCTTAATTTTGACTAATTTAGCGCCATCGTGGGTAAAGTATTGTAACATATTTTTGTTTTGCTGCGTTTGTATGACGCCTTGAAATATTTTAGAAAATTTAGTTTTGACCGTTTTAATGTTCCCCTATTCTATCATCACCTCATTTCCACTACTTGTGTTGGCGATTACAGCATGACATACACGACTGTTGATATATATATATATATATATATATATATATATATATATATATATATATATATATATATATATATATATATATATATATATATATATATGTAGTATTATATTCACGTAATATTTCGTTCCTTATATTTTTGTTTTTATACCATAAAATAGATTAGCCAGGTGTTAAATTCGCCCAATTTTGTTTTAAAAGAACTATTTATGTATTCAGATTTTCACACTTACTTTAAACTCGATGATATATGTCCAGGCGTAAAAGATAAAATTAGACGTAGGCGAAACCTTGTATTTATACACTACCAGAAACAAAATTCATGTATATGACGTCACACTTTAAATGTTTATTTCAGTGCTACCTGGGACACGCCCCTCAAGGATATCATTGGGTCATCCTTTCAGCTAAGTGATCGTTTGCGCACGAATCATGCAAATTTCAAAGATCTGTTAGCACATAAAATCGGAGTACCATCCAACTTCAATGCGCTTCTGGTTGGTTTCCCTGAAAATACGACTCGACAGGAATTTGTCAGGTAATAAAAGTAACGCACCTGTCTACGTTATATACATACATCATCTCTGTACATGGATATATTTTAGTGGTAAACCATAGATTATGTAGCGAAATCATGAATTAGAGCTGATTCCGTGTTCTAAGTGTTTTAAAAATTACTGAATGACGGCAAATGATAAAATATAAAACATGACAGTTAGTTGTAATGTTTCTCATCTTTGCAAGTGCTGTAATCCAGTTAACTCGATTTTTAAAGCTCCATAGGTATCCAAAGTTTTGGCGTGTTAATACAACCTATTTTGGTGCTATCACAAATACATTATAATTATATGCTATTGATACACAGAACATTAAATTTGTTTAGTATTCATCTGAAAGTATCGTCCGATTCAAATAACTTGGCGGGGTGGAGTAACCTTTTGATTATCATAATTATTTAGATTTCGTTTTCATTTTAATCCAAACTGCGACGTCCATTAACATTTCGGTGAAGGAACCGTATTGCATTCGGGAACAAATTAGAGGTTTTGTAAATTCAAAATGTATGATTTAAGAATTAACCTAATTTTATAAAACATTTATGCTAAAGCCAACATGTTCGTGTTTATATTCGCTGTATTGCTATTAGATATAAAACAATCCAGTTGTTGGTTTATGTATGACTTGTATGTTTATGTGTGTATATGTATAGGTATGTGTACATGTAAATGTATGTACAATGGATACACGACGTATGTATATGTACATATATGTGTGTATATCTGTAAATGTAATGTTTGATGTACATGTATATGGTTGAACCCAGGGACCCAACTTTGGCAACTATAGTATTTAAGTAGGATATGTCTGGGAAATAATTAAAAAAGATATAAAACATCAACAACTTTGTCTCTATAAATGTGGAAATGTTCGTGTGGGAGAAATGTTTGCGAATAACGTAGTGTGACAAAATTCGCAAACTTTAACACCACACCTAAACTAATAAATTAAAGCCGGTGCTTATCCGTATCTTATGAATACATGACAGTGTACCTTTTCAAAATAACTCCAGGCGAAAGGTTCGGCATAACACAATCGCGAAACTAACCCAAGTGAAAATATAATGTGAATGGTTTTACCTTCTTTACATGGAGTTTTGCAACATAATCAACAATGTTTTCAGCTACATGGTTGCGGCCATTTTAAATAGTGGAGGAGAGAACCAAAGATATGCACCTTTATCAATTTAGGGTTCCAACAGGGCTGGAATGCGCACCGGCTAGAGAGAGGTGAGAGACTTCATGGCTTAAAGCGCGAAACTAAATGCTTCGCCGATTCGGCGCCATAAACCCGAGGCTATTTCATTTCCTCGCCTTTATTTTCTCTCCTCTACGCTATAAATCTACATTTACACAAACTAAACTGTTGAAATGGTCTCCGTAATTTACCCCTCTGAATAAAAAATGTAAAATCTCGAAACGATGTTGTCTGACACTAGGCTAGAGTATGCTAGTCCTTGCGTGTACTACATTACTGTATGTTTGTTTACTGCTTGAAATAGAGCGGGAAATCACCACATGTGACGTCACAACCATATCAACTGGCGATTCGCAGTTTCCTTCAGGTGTGGGGGTCAGCTTTTTCTTAAATTTCTCGCTTATTCCGCCATAGATTTTAGTTGATTTGTTGATCAACTGATTTAAATAGTGATTATGATCGAAGAGTGAATAAATCGAAAAGCATTCTATTTACACTTTACCTGCTCGACCCGATATTTGAAGGAAATAAACTAGATCTATGTCATGTGTAGGTAACTTCTCCTGAAATGTACATTTGGTAAAATCCCTTTTATTACAGAAGTGAGGATACATCTCCCACTATTAAAGTTTTATATCAACATGACATCAACATATGACATTTTGCACAAGTCAAAATTTCGAGGTAGGAAATATTAGAACTATTCTAATAAAAAGATACTGTAAAGGTGGATATTTTCGCGATTTTCTTATGCAAACCATACGCGTGGATTATTTTACGTGATGTCACAATTTACTGTGAACAGTCCTGCATTAAACAATAATTTTTAAAGGGGCATTAAGCTGTGTTTACCAAATAAATTTATTTTGATTATTTCTACGTTTACTTCTTGTACTTGTCGTACAATAATAAATAAGAGCTATACACAGGCTTAAAAAATCTTAAATTTATGTATATTTTGTGAAAATAAGGTCAGGCCCAGTGTGGTATTCATATACAAATAGTAAGGTTGAGTTAATCACTTGCAATTGAAGAAGTACCAAACTGAAGTTTCTGAATCAATTTTCACAAACTATATAGGAATTTAAGAATATGTATGCTTGTGTATATCTCGTTTTTGTTATTGTATATCAGTGTAATTAGTAAAAAATGGAAAACAAAATTTGACAAAAACACAACTAATACCAACTGTTGGACTGGTACGCCGGGGTAATTTACAGGAACAACTCAATCGTGTATCTAGTGTAAATTCCCCCCACGGGTTAACCAAGTGAACATATTTTCCCTTTATTTCGAAGATGTTTTATTTATTTTCAGAATGCTGCAATATCAACAGCCATTAAAGCCGTTTCGAACAGAATTTATGTACAGTAATTACATGTACACTCTTGCTGCGCACGTGGTAGAGAAAGTTACCGGAGCGTCATGGGAACAACTTGTGTATGACTATTTGTTGAGTCCACTTCATATGGAGGAAACTGGGTTTGTAAATGAAGTGGACAATTTCGATGAATTTTCTCCAGCATACGTACACATCAACAACAAACCAGTTGCCATAGACCAGGAATTGGTCAAGTAAGTTCATTTTTATCATTTTGAATAGTATTATACGCCACATTCAACAATTTCTCACTTATATGATGGCGGCCAGTTTTCAACGATGGAAGAAAGAACCCAGTTACAATGTACTCAGGAAGAGATCAGCGGTCTTCTGCAAGTAAACTGGCAAACACTTTCACAAAATCAGCTTAGTTTCCAGTGAGGCTTGAACCTGCGCTGACCAGAAGTGAGAGGCTTCATGGTTCAAAGTGCGATGCTCTAACCACTCGGCCAGTAAGTCAAAATAAGTCTTATTCGTGTTATTTGTAGTAAGTATATAATGTATTATATTGTCACATTCTTTCACACACACACACACACACACACACACACACACACACACACACACACACACACACTTTTACGGAGGTCTTTACACCAGACTTTATGCTTTTCTAACAATTTCTGTGGTACATTTTGAACAAAAGTTTGCTACGATGGTAACTATGGTACTTGCAGTTGCTAGGTATTTCTTTTTATCCATAAATTTCAAGAAAACAAAAAGAAAAAAATTTCGATTTTAATTAATTTCCATTGCCTTTCCTCAACCAATAAACATTATTATCAGCACTTGTATTTCTTTGATGAATGATTTTACTTTAATAGAATATCATTTAAATGTATTGTTTTTAAATTTATAAGTCTGATCTATTTATTTCTTTTCTATTCCATCGCTTTAACTTTACCATTTTCATCATAATATAAAAATCTCAGATATCAAAGTATAAATCTTCGGGATGTCCAGAATACATATACAAATCTGGTGATATTGGATAAACACGGACCTCTGTAAATCTAGAGGTGGGATCAGATGTCATGGAGGAACAATCATCCCCTGTTGACTGGTTTTACCCGCCGTGAGTCCACAGTCAAATGAAATAAGTGAGGAACAAATCCTCGTCACAACTGGTACAGGCGACTCAACAACTGCTATCAAACAGGCAACTCAACATTTATTTAGTGAAATAGAGTAATTGCAAACATGGCCATTATACCGACTGTAAAATATGCGGAACGTTGACATCAAACGCCATTTTCAATATCCATGTGTCAATAACTTATCAGTAAGTAGTTTACATAAATATGTTGAATACGCCATGACTTATTGGATCAATTGTGAGATGTGATTACAGGATATTACTATCTACATGTGGAAAATTAACGTAACTAACTTCTTTTATACACCACTTAGTTCTCCTGTACCATAAAAATGTGCATGCTCATATACGTGTAGGCTACATTATATATATAGTAACGATTAAGTATTTTTAAATGTAAAATAAATTTATGTATAATTATGCAAAATTGTAAATACATTGTGTATTGAAAGTATTTGTCATTGCAAAATATATATGGACATGACAATTATACAGTCCACCAAATAGGTACTTCTGTGTGTTAAGTAATATTGAGTATTTGTTTGGATTTATTTTAGTACTGTTGATCCATGTGGACCCGCAGGTTCTGTGTATTCCACGGCGGAGAATATGGGGAATTGGATGCTTTTTCATCTAAATAACGGAGAGAATGCCAATGGTACCAAATTAGTCCCCAGTAAATATTTAGATGAAACACATAAAACTCAAATGGCAACTCCTTTCTCAAAAACTAATTTGTTTAAACCTGTACATCCAATAGATGACGTAACGGTGTCCTATGATATGGGTTGGACTACGTCAATTTACAGAGGTAAATCTTTGAATATTTTTCTGGAATATGTATGCATTAATATCTGTTCCTTCTTTACCTACTTTTATTATTAAAACAACAACAACAACAACAACTACTACTACTACTCCTCCTACTCCTCCTCGTCGTCGCCGCCGCCGCAACATGCATAATTATGCACATTTTACAAATCATAACGATTTTTCCTTTGCTTTGTTTCACAACCCGCCAGTAATGTTTTTCTTATATGGTGATGTCACCAGCTATAGTTGAATAGCTAAAAATTTTACTTGTGCCATAGACGCAAGCCAGGACAGTCGCGATTGGTTCTTTAACGTACCACGTCTTACATGACATGTGTTCGCACTTCTGATATCAAATGCTTGGCGAAGAAATAAATCGTCTTATATTGGTACCGGGAGTCGATCCCGGAACTTACCGTCCGGGAATCAAATGCACTACAAGTTGAAAAAGCAATAGGTAGGCTATGAGATAAACAAATGGAGTATTTTAATTTCCCTTTTTCTACTCGACAGTTTGTCAATGCTTTTGAATTTTGACAACATGTCTTCCAAACAATATACATGTACGAAGATAATCTTTCATCATCATCATCACCACCACCACCATCATCATCATCATCATCAACAACAACATCATTATCATCGTAGTCGTCATAATCATCGTCACTATTGGCAGTATTATGACATATATTATTCAATATGTCTAATCATTGTGATATTTCTATTTGAGAACAAGTTTGATGACACTTGCTTTAGTTTTCAAAATCTAATGACGCTAAAACATATACAGGATACTTACATATGTGATTAATACATGTATAAATTTTTTTCTCCAAATTCAGGTTACCGGAAAATCTGGCATGCTGGAGGAATAGTAGGGTATTCGTCATTGTTGTGGTTGTTTCCAGACAAAAATGCGGGTGTTTTTGTAACAATTAGTGGTTCAAGAGACAATAGAAATTCGTATCCAATATATGCCATTACTAGTGCGGCTGCTGATATGCTTCTCGGAGAATCTCGGTGGCTGAACGATACGACAGCGTGCTCATATCCAGCCCCATGGAAAGTAGTAAACCCAGTCTCCTACGCAGAGGAGAATGGGGTCCCTGACACATACTGGAACATTTCCGTACCCATGAAAGAATATACCGGCGTGTTTTTCCATCCTGCGTTTGGGAATATCGTGATTAAAGTAGAAAATGATACCCATTTAATACTTTATTTCGGAAGATATGGCAATATGAATTTGTATCCAATCACGGAAGAAAATTTCCATTCCTATTTCACTGGCCCATTGAGCTTTGTGACAAACTCGGATGACAACGTTAAGCCATTTCCGGTAGAGTTCATGGTTTCCGAGAATAACAAAGTTGTTTCACTCAAATTTCCAGTCGATATGCGAACCGAAAAAACGGAATTCACGCGTAATAAAACAAACAAAGACGTTACACAATTAAAAATAGTTAGTGATAAACCGTGTGATGTACCCGGGGCAGCGAGTCCCGTAACTACAGCATGTTTATCATTTGTATGTATAATATATATTATTCATTGGCTTTTAATTTGCAAATAATGAAACGGTGTCAACCATGCTGCTGCCAAAAAGTTGTAATAACTCTTCTTTGTTCTATGCAATGCGAAAAATTTGAGTCATCCGGTCGTGTGTTTACTTTGCACAATTAACTCTCATTTATAGTGAGACTAGAGATTACAGGCAAAACAAAATGGCAAATCATAGATGCGTATCGTTTTAAGAATTAGAACGTAGATGCGTATCGTTCTAAGTATTAGAACGTAGATGCGTATCGTTCTAAGTATTAGAACGTCAAGGTTCTTGGTATTGTTGATTTAGCAGAAGGCGAGTTTGGACTCCAAGGAAAAGCATAACCTGAAAACTAGAATGATTTATGAAGGAACAATGGTATTACTTCAAACAACTATGAGCAAGGAATGACCAGGAACTATATAGATATGTATCTTCATTATTAAAGAGTTCCAACTATAACGTAATGCTCCTCTTACTGTATTGTAATAGGTTATCTTTGAAGGGACATTAGCTGTGTTTTTTACTACTTAGATTGATATATAAGGACAAAAAGATATATCCACAGGCATAAAAATTCTTATTACTAAATTCTTATATATTTTGCAAACATCTCTTTAGAAATCCATTTTGGCAATTATTCAAATGCAAATAATTTAATTCAACCTTACTATTTGTATATGTATACCACACTGGACCTGACCTTATGTTCACAAAATATGTAGGAATATAAGATTTTTATGCAGGTGTATAGCTCTTATTTGTTATTGTACATCAAGTACAAATAGTAAAAGTAAAAGTAGAAAAAATAGAAATAATGTTTTAGAAACCTCAGCTAATATCCCTTTAATAAATCATCTGTTAGGGTAGCGTTGGTATACTTAATAAGGGAAACATATTTCATAGATGAGATATAAAGATATTTGTAAATCGTTGCCGTTCTAACATTTAATTTACTGGGGTAATCGATGACAGTTCGGTTTTCACTACCATCGTCTCCAGAGTCATGAAGATGGTGGAAAATGTCTCTAAATCTTTTCAATTACAATATTAATCCTTTTCGTTTTGCTCGGAATCATTTGATTTGCATCGTTGTCTTCAGGCTTCAAGCTAATATCAACTAAACCATTGTTCGATGCGTTTTGCCTTTAGCATTTCATGGAAAACATTGTGTTAACGTTTGTTACATAGTAAGACCTATTTCAGTAAAACCGTATATTCTAAATAGTGCATGAATGCGTGTGTGTATGAGAGAGAGACTTAACATTGGTGTTTACCATATATTTAATCATTCCACGATATGTTAAATCTCTATTTTGCAACTCTTCATTGTTAGAACTGTACCCATCACCTATTTCTTAGAAATCTGTAAAATGTATGTAGTCTTATCCAGGCTTATGTAGGTATTTACGTCTTATTACCACCGTATCAAAGTTACAGCCCTTTGATCACTCTTTTGACACGAAAAACAAAAATACCTCAAATCTCACCATGTCTCACGAGATTACAGGGACAACGTGTAACTAAACAAAGTAGCGTTAAAGATTAAAATTGATGTCAAATATGCCCCGTGAAACACTGCAGCACAGTAAAATTGTAGAAAACAACAGATATTCGATTTAACCAGTTGCCAAAGGTTGGCAAAAGTCGCAAAAAGTGGATAGATTTAGTACGACGAGAAGGACCTAATATAAGTATTGTGCCATACACTCGCCATTGGGCAAAGTTAATGCGTCGACAATCTCACGTAGGTAAACAATTTCATCTTTTTTCTTGTTGGAGTGTTTAATTTCTTTGGACTTCAAAACAATTCTCAGTGTAAACTACGGTAACTTGTATTTGCCACCATGTTCAAGTTCATTTGTTTTACACGTTATCCCTGTGACACTACTAAAAGCGCCTTTAATATGAAGAGTTCCACTAATGGAAATAAGACTATCACGTTTTCTCTAAAAATCAGTTTGATCTCTAAATGTTATCAGGTATAAAAAATTGTCACTACTGATAATCCAACACCGAAATATTTACGGTAATATTTTTCTTGATAATTTGGTATTTGTAATTTTACATTTTGGAGTTGTAACTGTCTGTCTCTAATTTATAATTATTTGACATTTTTTACCCGAGTGTCTGTTATTAAGTTTAAAAACTGCCTCATTTATTATAACATGCTAATAGTTTATAATAATTATAATATAATGCTAATAATTATAATCTTTTTCACTTTGAATATTCGCTCTTTGATAATGATAAAATCAATACATTAGTTTATTAGTGTACAGGAACCTAACTGAAAAGTTCTAATCACAAACCGATCAATGCAATATTTTATACTAACTGTATTGGAATATATTCATATCATTTCTCGACTCGAACGCGAGCTGAAAAGAGGTGAGATACTTCATGGTCTGAAACAATTTTTGCCGTAACCACTCAAGCAAAGAGCCCCTCCTCCTAGATGACAAAAAACAATTTTTACCGTAACCACTCATGCAAAGAGCCCCTCCTCCTAGATGACAAAAAAATATAAAAATTTGCCGTAACCACTCAAGCAAAGAGCCCCTCCTCCTAGATGACAAAAAACAATTTTCTGACCTAGGAAGACGTATTACAATATCACAACATGACACAGTAAAACACATATTAGAAAAATGTAGGAGAATATAGTCTATAAAAGTACTACTAGTCCATATGCCCCAGTTACAATTGTATTTAGGAATATTATAGACATTATATCATAAAACAAAAACAAAAAAAAACGAAAAAAACATTTATTTAAAATGTTATAGTTTTGCTAAAACGGGACCAAAACAATAAATATTTTCTGTCAATAAGACTAAATCAGTTGAAGTTGATTTTTAAATAGTTCCAAAACAAAAAGTGGTATTATACAAGGCCAAAACATAACCTAAATGTACATGTATTCCTAAAGCCGTCTGAAAGTTACCGATGTAAAAAGATGACTATCTTTGCGTTTGAGGAAACCACTCCCCACGACTGGGTGTACAACAGTGAAAACTAAAACAAATTGGTGACCAACAAATATGCCCTTCCTCTGTCTACGGTTGAAGAAATGATGATATTTTGCACGGTTCAATACTACTTAGCGCAATGGCTTCTAAGATGAATACCGTTAGATAGCACTATACCAGGATGACATATTAAAGACCATGTTTACAACATTTGAATAAGAAGAATAGTGCCTCTTGTATAACGCGCGAGGTTTTAGCGCTTGCTGTAACATTGTTTCAAGGGTGACTTTTTATTTTCTGCTATAACAGTTGATGTCATAAATGTAGTTAATTCTTTTAATGTAACTGAAAATTTGAAACGCCAAAAAACAATGCTTGATTGATGATGTGAACACGGATCGAAGTTAAAATATACAGATACCAAGTATTAACTGTCACGTGGTCCAAGAGATGGTATACAAATTTGGACAAACACGGATATTCGGAAATTCTAAAGGTGGGAACAGGTGTAATATATAAGTAAGCGTGCTCTGTCGACCGGTCACACTCACTTTAGCCCACGGTCAGATTCAGATAAACAAGTGCGGAATAAATACTCGTCAAAGTGAAGCTCAAAATAAAAAAAAAACATCAGCATATGGGATACAAATGGACTTAAGTAAATGTTATTGACAACTAGTAAATAAGCAAGAAAGCAAAAAAACAAAAAATACCGTGAAATGTTATAGTAATTTCTATGAGTTCTTGGGTTATATAGATGGATTTAATAAAATTACATCTCTCCTACATCGTTTACACATATATTTACGTTATATCAAATGTTGATGTTTGAAATAAATGCAATACAAAATGTGAATGACGTCGTCATAACTTAAAAGGAGTTCTTGTACCGTTTCTCAATTGAACTTTATTTATTTATTTTGTGTCATAAAATGCATTTATTAAGTGACAGACTATCAATGCCTTAATCCAAACAACCCAATTGACTTATCGCCAAATGTCCGACACGGCATCTTTATTACAATCCTCATATTGTCTTTCTGATAAGGTATTTTATTAAGATTAACCGATAATAAATTTTTGCGATATTTTGTTCGAAAACAAATATAGTGGAATGAAATCCCAGCAAATAAAAGCAACTATACACTATACTGTGTTAATTCGATGTAATTATGTTCAACTCATCAAATATCAACGATGTTTTGTTCATTAATATTGACGGTTTTCATACTAATGTGAATACGATAGTAGTATACACCATCGAGTCTAAATATATTATAAACATAATACCAAAGTTATAATGCTCAAGACGATATCGTTTCTGTCAATTAGACTTCATCAGTTGAGCTCCAATTTGAAAAGTATATGTATTTTCTAAAGATAAAGTGGTATCATACAAGGCCAAATAATATCTCTAAAAGTATAGCCGAAATCCGTCTAAGAGTAACCACTGTAAAAAAAATGACTATCTTAGCTTTAGACAATTTTCGAATTTAAATAGTGTTAACAGTGCCAAATATTACTTTAGTATAAGATGAACAGCTGGTACCGAAATACCAGGAACTAGGTTTATGTATACCCTCGGGGACTCAAACGGTCCACCAGCAGTGGCAACGACCTAGTGGTTATAAATATTATAAACATAATACCAAAGTTATAATGCTCAAGACGATATCGTTTCTGTCAATTAGACTTCATCAGTTGAGCTCCAATTTGAAAAGTATATGTATTTTCTAAAGATAAAGTGGTATCATACAAGGCCAAATAATATCTCTAAAAGTATAGCCGAAATCCGTCTAAGAGTAACCACTGTAAAAAAATGACTATCTTAGCTTTAGACAATTTTCGAATTTAAATAGTGTTAACAGTGCCAAATATTACTTTAGTATAAGATGAACAGCTGGTACCTCCACATACGCTTTCTACTCGGATATTTGGCTTATTATAGATAATGATGGGATAAGTAGTATTATCACTTTTCCGCCTGCATATTGAGTTTATATCTCGCAGATGATACCATATACCAGTGCGTGTTCAACATATGATCATTTCATATACATACACATACTACTCACTGACAAGTCGTTTTCACAAGGACATCGGAAAGCGAGTTTAATGTCAACATATATATATATATATATATATATATATAATATATATATATATATATATATATATATATATATATATATATATATATATATATATATATATATATATATATATAAACACACACATTTTTGTATGTCATCTATGTTTCTTTTCTATGTACTTTTAAAGACACGAGCCGGCTCAGTCGGTTTGCGCGCTCGACTCTGGATCGTGAGGTCGTCGAGTCCCGCCGGCGACAGGTTGGTTTCCTGTCTTTCGGATGAGACAGTAAAAACTGGAGGTCCCGTGTCACAGCAGGTGTCGGCATGTTAAAGAACCTTTTACTGTTCAATGGCCGTAAGTGCCGAGCATAGGCCAAAATTTGAAGCCCTTCACCGGCATTTGGTGACGTCTCCATATGAGTGAAATATTCTTAGTGGGACGTTAAACAACAATAAACAAACAAACTTTTAAAGACACAATCTCGTACAATTACTAATAGTCAAGTTTTCTCGCCTAGACTTAACTCGACCATACTCGTGTGTTATATCTGGTACCGACTGTGTTATTAGTGTATTGCTAAGTAAAAAATATTGATTGATCGTTAAGGCTTCTCGTAGGCTACTTTGTCACGTGATCAGGAGAGTGTCGTGTACATATTTCGACCTAATTTATTGTACTTTTGCATACGTTCGGAATAAGTTAATTAATCATAATCTCACTTATAATAATGAAACCCATATTTCATGCTGTCAACTGGCATCAAACGCCGATGTCTCTAGATATTTCATTCTATTTCTTCATTCAAAATGAGGTAGATAAGATTATATATAGGAGTCGGATGCGTCACACTGACATTGCAAAATCCCCTTTAATTTGCAGACTAGCTGTGGAAGGACATGAAACCTCTCCTCGGTTTGTAGTGCTGAATATTCTTGGGTGAGGTCTTGAAATTTTCATACAACATAAATGTCTATATGCCGTTTGCAAAAGTTATCCGATACAGAATTTTTTTTTTTTAATAATTGCAATCGGGGAAACGTACCCCATACATAGTGCAACTGAACAAGATACACTTCCTCAGTGCCAGCAGAAGATAGCTAGTATAGACGAAAAAGTTTCCACAAAAATGTTGAATTCAAATGAAAGAAATAAGATGACCTACGATTCAAATGAAATATATAATTACTAGTAATATTCATGTACATGTATTGTATACATGTACATCTCATTTGTTTAATAATTTGCTCCATACAAGAAACATTTTAACCGACAATTGGGTGACTGTCAAAAAGGGATCCAAGGAAATATCCCGAAAATGTGCTGTAAATTTGATCCCCTGAACCGTAAAAACTGGAAGAGGTACTCCTAATCTTAAGATATACGGTGTCTCCTGTCATCAATTCCAGTACGGCAGAATTACTTCCGGCAGCGTATTCCGAGCTTGAATGACCGTATAATGAGTCTATGTAAATGTAATTATGGAAAAGCTCTACCCAAATATTGTGAGTGGATTGGGATAAAGCATGAAAATGGAAAACGTACACTCCACTGTCAGGTGCGGTAAAAACTCCATTGTTTGGATTAAATCCATTTCCGAGGTTAGTAAATATTCTATCGAAAACCATTTGGTTACCAGAGTAATGGTGACTTAATCCTGCAGAAAATGCTATTTCCTCATTTGACATATCTAACATTCCTGTGAAAGCAAACAAAACCAATTCAGTAGAAAGTTTCGATACAAATAATTAAAGAAGAATAAACTACATTTGCTAAAATTCGTTTCCATAATTTCCAAAGTCTAACTATGAAGTCTGATGGGAAAGAAGAAAAACGCAAGACGAATTCATTGCTTCTACTTCAAGGTTCTCTAAGGGTAAGAAATACACTACGTTAGTATAATAAACTTGCATGAAATGACTTTAATCCTCGACTTATATAATGAGTCATTTCTTAGGGCAAACCTGTTTAATCTCCTATACAAATTGTAATACTCACGTTGTTTTATATGACTTTGACAATACCCAATGTCAAAGTGACCGATGGAAAGGGGATGTTGATTCCTGCTGGCACCTGATTCCACCTTTTTTCAAGTTTTTCCGATCAGATATTTTAAATTTTCTATTTGTTTTTTAAGACTATAAAATAAGGGGGTCATTTTATATACTATCAGCTTATATTTCAGAACCACGGAAGGGATTTTAATCAAATTTTACGAGAAGCAAAAACTCAAGATCCGCTATTAAGTTTGTATTTTTCAGCCAAATCGGTCCATGTATGGATCCAGAGTGGGACAAAATAGGTCCCAGAAGGTACCTCTCTTTTTCATCAGAAAAGGTGTATGTATTGAAATGGATTTAATTTATCGTATTCTAATGGACTTCAATGTTTTGTTTCGATTATCCATTGGTCCTTTTTTCATTACTTTTTCATTGATGTTTGTTATTTTCATCATTTATTGTTTATTTGTTTTATTCTTTATTTTTTTCTAATTTTTGTTTTTCTTAATCTAATATGTTTTTTTGTTAATATGATTGTCTGTAAATGTCACTATATATGAGACTTTTATTTTATGTCCTGTGTCACAAATCTACAACCATACAAGTTTGATTGTAAACGTTTTTGGTCAGTGTTCGACATTCTTAGCTTTCCGTCTGTCTTGACAGGGCAATTGTTAAGAAGGGTCTACATGCATATGGATAAACAGTGATTTTGAAGGAAATAAAAAATGAAATGTACCTTCACCTTCACGAAATGTAGGTGAAATCAATGCTCCACTGAACGTGCTGTACACTTGATCGGGTGCTCCGAACAAATCAAGGACTTTTCCATCACGTCCTTTCACATACACATAATCACCATTATTCAAATGCAAAATGGCGGTGTTGCCTGCGTCTGCGTAGCCATTTGTTGTGTGTGCATAGGCTGAGTTGACGTAATTGTCGTTGTGGTATAATTCCAGCCAAACAGTCTGTAAATTTATATATATATATAGAGAGAGAGAGAGAGAGAGAGAGAGAGAGAGAGAGACACACAGAGAGAGAGAGAGAGAGACAGAGAGAGAGACAGAGAGAAACAGAGAGAGACGTTGGTGTCTAAATACTAGAATTATTTATTTTTTATTTAATCATATTTTATTGATATAACAAATGGGTTAGACATAAGTTCTTTTTATTACGAGTGTGGGATAGTGAAATTACTCTGAGAGACCAGGATTCACGGACTAGGACGAGGCTTCTCAGTGGAATTCCACTATCCCACACAAGTTTATAATGAATTATTTTCTCACATTTTTTATCTGAATTAACTGATTGTAGTCGCCATCAAAATATATATACATGTGTGTGTTATTTTGAATCTCCTCTTTAAAGTAAATTTACCATCAGAGAGATCGTGCCTTATATGTTATACACGTTATAGACCAGGGGATCAAGATTTCCATTTATATAAATTACTTTGAATAATGTCAACCTAAATAGTCAAATATCTGGTTCAAAATTCATTTGCGGATTATCTTTCTGAGACCTGCATATAGTGCTGGCCAAGAAGTGAACAATAGCAATGTTTTCACTGACAATAAGTGATTTTTATCAATTGAACATTAATTCCTTAAATACATTTAATAAGTTCAATGACCTCTATGATTTATTATTTTCTTATTGCAGACAATATTTTAAAGTAGCATCGTTCTCGGCGTAGTAATACATAGTGTAAGACAAACAAAACCACACTACTGTATTACACTGGACAGCTTTCTCTCACATGAGACTGACTGATCTCTTTTTTATCAGTACTGCAAAATTCTATCCTTAACTGCTGATCCAGAACACTTTGTATCCCTACACATGTCGTCTGCATTGTTTGTAAACAAGGTAAATCAAGGCGATTTTTGTGTTGATACTTTACATTGTTAAAGTTTAATATTAATTACACAAAAATCTTACCAAATTTCTTTGAAAGGAAATGAATATATGTGTGTATAATATGGGTTTATATTTGTTTGCGGGCAGTGGGTGAAGAAGGGTGAGAGATGCGGTTACTAAAATAAATCAAACTGATGAAAACATACCAGTATATATGTAAACAAAGGGAATTAGAACGGAAAAAAGTGAAATAAAGTTTTGAGAACGAGGATATTTGGGTATTTCGAAAAAAGCGAATATTGTCCAGATATAGAGTATATAATTACCTTGTCAAGCTGTGTTAAGGAATGGTAATGAAAAATGTACAATCCAGCTATTTTGGCAACGAATTTTCCAAGGGTCAGCTCATTTCTGGTAAGGTTTGTTATGACATTGTTATAAGAGATTATTTCTCCATTTTGTGGATGCTGGTGTCCCGATAATCCGACACAGAATGCTACTGATGGATTACTTCTGTCTGAAATAGTTAGTTTAGTAAGTTTAATTTGGTTTTTAGTAGTTTAATAAAATTTAATGTCCTCCGAAGGGAAGTATCAGTATGCAAAAAACCCAGAAAAACACTCAAATTTCACAAATTTTCGGCCCCTTGGCCATTATCAAGTGAACGACGTCTATCACTTGATAAAGGCCAAGTGGCCGAAAATTTGTGAAATTTGAGTGTTTTCTGTTTTTGGCATTTTAGTAGTTTACTTTGCCATCTCTACTGGGAATTGTGTGCCAATTTTATTCAAATTCAATTTTGTGTAGTTTTGTAAAATAATTTCATTTGTATCTTGTAAAATATATCTTTTGCTGTAGTTTATGTTTTTATAGTTTCCTTTTTAAATTTCATTTTATTTTACATTTCAGTTTTGTAATAATTGAGCCTAAATTGGACGGAATGAACTCCCTTCTGTCCTTTTCTCATATGTTGTTGAAAAATACGTATTATGTCAAATTGAATGAATTAGATTCTATCCTAAATTGATTATAAAGAGTACCTCACATTTTTCTGGGTTTTTTTTATTAATTTTAGAAATTTATATACATATATAATCGTTTTATCAGTGAGGTCACAAGGACCATTTTCCGTCCATTTTATCATGCATAACATTAGCAACATGTATGTCCTATCATTTGTCTTGTGTAGGGGTCAAGGGATATAACTGTGACATAAGCAGTATGAATTTGTAATTCTGAAATTATTAAAGTCGATTTAAAGTCAAGTATATCACAAAACATTTGACCTGTTGGGGACCTAGTGGGTTTTTTCTTGTTTTGTTGATAATGTTACATAGTTTTTTCCGTCTTCAAAACTTGTAACACTAGCAACAGAAATTAATTGTATTTTACTACATCTGCACACATTTACCCAGAATACAGTGAGCTCTAAGCAAATGGCGACTTCTAAAAACGTTAATTTCATGGCTGAAGGAACATTGGTTGTAAGAAATTTTCCGTCCAACAATAGTAACATTAGCAACGTATTTTCTCTTTATTTCATATAACCTTTGTGTAATATAAACACTGACGGAATTATTTCAGTGGGACATATTCCGTCCATGTAACACTAGCACTTGTAAAATCTGTCATATATATGACTGCGGTCCTGTGATTTTGAGTGGCAAAATGATACAGATACAAAACATTGATATATATATATATATATATATATATATATATATATATATATATATATATATATATATATATATATATATATATATATATATATATATATATATATATATATATATATATATAGATAGATATAATTTTGTAATTTTATGAAATGTTTTATTACAAATAATTACAATCAATATATTCTCACTTCTACACAAAAATAGTAATTGTTGATTACGTGTATTATGATAAATATAAGTGATTACCTGCACCGTCAGCTGATATCAAAACACCGGTAAACGTGGTATAAATCTGGTCAGATGTACCGTAAAGCGTGTTGTCGTAATCATCGTGAGCCTTGACGTACACTTGATCATTCTCAACTAGCTGAAGCATGACCGAATTCCCTGCGTCTGCGTAGTCCCCTTGCGTAAAAGCATATATTGAAGCGATATACTTGTTGTTTTTATATATTTCCAACCATATCTTACTGTTGCTGTGTGACAGAGAATAAAAGTGAAAGGCATACAGTCCTGGAATCGTACATTGGAAAACTCCCGGTGAGCTAAAAAGAGCGCCATTGTTCGTAATATTTTTGTTGTACGGGAGTACCTCTCCTTTCGTCAGATGTAGATGGGTAGTCTGTCCTCTTGTAAAGTCAGAAAATTGTGACTTTCCTGTAAGTAAAACAAAAATACAACAATAATGATACTAGTACATATAACAGAACTAGAACATTATTTATTGCCATTAAAGTGAATTCAAAATTTTCAAAACCTCTGAAAAGAATTATTTACATCCATGTAGAATAAATTAACAAAGGAATGTAAACATACCTAATGTTGTCACAGCAGCAAATATTATCAACTGGAGAATCATGATTTTGCCGTATATTCTAGAAATAACGAGCACATGTAAAGCGGAGCACACTGACCTGAAAATGATAGCAGTTTCCAATAAACCAAAGTATACTTCAACGTGTGTGAATATGAACATGTGTCCGAAATTTGTGATAATAGCTGTAGTAAATATATTTGTTGTAAGAAATGTCAGAATCGTGTATAGGTTGGTGTTCATGTATTATTCTTTAATTAAAAGAGTATTACGGAAATTTTCTTTTTTAATTTCATTAGTTTTTTATCAACTGAAGAAAAATTATTGTATTGTTTCAAAAATTACAGCTTCAATAAAGCCATTCCCGCACGTAGTGAAAAAGACATGTTCCGTCTAAGACACTTTACATCCGACTAAAATGTCCATTTATTGAGCATAAAGAGTCACGTGACAAAGCACGGTCAATAGCAAAAAAGTCAATAAAATAAAGAAGAAAACAAACAAAAAATAAGCGACAATGACGGATTATCTGATATAATGTTAGACAGAAAGTTTCTGGCAAATAAACCAGTTAATAGGTTTGTGATTAAACTTTGCCTGTCTGGTCTATCAACCTACATATCAGTAGACGGTCAGTCACAAACCTAATAACTAGTATTATTTTTTATTCGGACTACAATGTCTGAAACGGTCTGAGAGTTTCTTATACGACAAACACGATGATTTCGACTTTCCCAATCGTAAATGTTCTACGTTTAAGTAGTAATATCCTGCAATCACCTGCGTATGGTGTTTATTTCTCATAAAGTATCCGATATGCTAGGGCGTGTTCAACAGATGAACAATTCATATACAGAGGTAAACTACTTAGTGACAGGTTATTGACACAGGGATATCGAAAACCGCGTTTGATATCAACGTTCCGCAAATTTTACGGTCGGTATAATATATTTGTTTGTAATTACTGTTTACTAAATGAAATGTTGAGGAACCTGTTCGATAGCGGTAGTTGAGTCGTCTGTTCCATTTACTCCTCACTTATTTCATGGGAATTTGACAATAGACTCACGGCGTGTGTGACAAGTAAACAAGAGGTCCTTGTGCCACCTCTGCATTTCCAGAGGTCTGGTTTTTTTTCAATATTCGTATATGTATCCTATACATTCTGAAGATTTATACTTTGGTAAATGAGATTTTATACATAAAGTAGTAAAAACAATGCCCACTAGCTTGAAATTTATGAAATTTAAGTTTGCCGATATTCGCAACTTGGCCTGCTAGGCCAATCAGATCTCAGAATTAGCCAAATGTAAGTAAAATTCCCAGACTGGAGTGTAATAATAAATACATAAGTTATGAGCTCAATGCCTCCAGCTTGTGAATTTTATGGCGTACAAATACAGAACTACAAGTATTATTATTTCTTTTAAAATAGAATGTTTTTGTTCAAATATGTTCTTGTGTTATATTTTTGTTTTTGGAATTTAACTTGCGTTGTGTCTATCCATGTCTCCACAAATCTGTTGATTTAAATGTTTATTTTCAAATGCGTAAAAGTAAGCTGTATTTCTTTAGAAAATTTTGATTCTGACCAAACAGTCTTCTGGAAGCCTTATCTAAACACACGTATTTACACATTACAGTTAATACGAACAACCGACAGACATTATCTCCTCTGAAGGAAAGAAATAAGAATATATGCTTTTGAAAGACATAAAACATATATTACACATACTATCTGCCCAGTTATTTAGTCAATGTTTTAAGATCAATGTATTTGCTGAACTATTTTATTTGATTTATATGTTACATAAAATCAGCCAATTATTGGATTACTATCAAATAGTGGTCCGAGATAATATCCCGAAAAAGTACTATATATTTCGTCTGCTGCTCCGAAATATCTTGAGGATGGATCCCTGATTTTCAGATAAACTGTATCACCGCTCATCAATTCCAGCACGGCGGAATTACTTCCGGCTGAGAACTCTGTTGAAGAATGTCCATACAATGAGTCTATATAGCGATAATTGTGAAACAGCTCTACCCAAATTTTATAGCTGGACTGTGACAATGCATGGAAGTGGAAAACGTAAGCGCCACTGACCGGTGCAGTGAACACTCCATTTATTTGGTTAAAACCATTACCAAGATTGGAGAATATTTTATCAAAAATCATTTGGTTTCCGGAGTAACCATGCGAAAGTCCAGCGGAAAATGCTATCTCTTCTCTTGATTGGTCAGAAAATTCTGTGAAAAGAAAAATATAAATGTTGTAAACCAAATGCTTAAATTTTGTATAAAATACGAAATTATTGAAGTAATTTTACTACTCTTTTCTGATAGGTATTTATGGAAAGGGATGTAATCAAAATGTCCATATAAATATATGTTTTAATCTAAAATTGTCATTAATTTATTTGCTAAGAAGAATCATCCAGATAGGTTATAAATCTATGGCAAGTCGAGAAACGGCGTGTGTCATTTGAAATCATTTTGAAATATAAAACATCTCGGATACCAAAGTATAAATCTTTAGGATGTCCAGGACACAGATACAAATCCGGCAAAAATGAACAAACACGGACCTCTGGAAACCAAGAGGTGGGATCAGGTGCCATGGAGGAGTAAGCATCCCCTGTCGACCGATGACACCCACAATGAGTCCACAGTCAAGTCCAAATGAAATACGCGAGGAACGAATCCTTGTCACAATTGGTACAGACGTCTAAACAACCGCAAACGAAAAGGCAACTCACATAGTGAATAGCGTGTTATACCGACCGTAAAATTTGACATCAAATGCGGTTTTCGATATCCCTGTGTCAATAATTTATCAGTGAGTAGTTTACATCTGTATATGAAATGTTTATATGTTGAACACGCCCTGGCATATCGGATCATTTGTGAAATATAAACTCCATATCCGGGTGACTGTGGTGTATTACTATTTAAATGTGGAAAATTTACGATCGGAAAGCCAAAATCGTCGCGTTTGTCGTAAAGCTTAGTTGCCAATTTCCCGTCTGTGTGTGTAGTAAGTAAAATGCCTAAGTATGAAGTGTGTGTGCTTGATTCTGTTGTATTGTTTTGTAAAATATCAAGTATGTGATAGCACTTGACTTTTCTGTATCATTGAGCTCGCGAAAGTTCCAGTTTAATGGAAAATGGACAAAATAAAACGTCATCTTGAATGCAGTTGGCTATCTGAAATAGCAAAGAATAACTACCTTGGGCATTGTGATATGTCGGTGATAGGAGAGCTCCACAAAACGTGTTGTAAACTGCATCGGGTGTCCCAAACACATCTACTTCTCGACTTATTCGAGATTTCACGTACACTGCATCACCCTGATGCAAATGTAAAATGGCGGTATTCCCTGCGTCTGCACATCCATTCGTTGTATGTGCATATGCAGAGTTGATATACATACCGTTGTGGTATAACTCCAGCCAAGACAACTGAAATTATATTTAGATGCCATGATATCAATGTAGATGTAATAACATAGAATAAATAGAGTTTGTTCATTTATTACATGCATGTGTAATCATACAGTTACAATACAGAGTTCAATACGCCCATGCAATACGTAATGTCGTATTGCACATAGTTGGATATGGAGCTACTTTTCTAAATGGCATTAATGTCATCCAAAATATTTGATAGCGTCGTTAGAAGCGGAATGAATTTTAAATTTGTGTATACGTAAATAAATAAGGGACAAGTGATAAAAACAAAACCACACAAATGCTTCTAACCGTATCAGACTGCACTTGATTGTTGGTGCGGATGGATTAAACTCGAGGTACACTCTTGTTAAATCCTTCCGCTATAACGATCTCGTGCAGTTTGATGATACGGATATAAACATATGTGTAGTTTTGTCCATTTATTCAATGATAACACATGTATATAAAGTGTTGTCAATGCAAAATACTGAATCTGTATATAAATACACGTGAGTAACAAAATGACAAAACAGTAAGACATTTAACAATAGGACGAAATAACTACAGTAAAACCTGCTGTAGTGGCCACCTCTATATAAGGATCACCTGTCTATAAAGGCCAGTTTTGAAAAGTCCCTTGACTGCATACTTCAACTAAATTGAACCTGTGTATAAGGGTCACCTGCACATAAAGGCCAATATTTTCTGGTCCCTTGGTTGGCCCCTATATACAGGTTTTACTGTACTATGAATATTATATCGAACACAACATATATGAAGGATAAACATATTTTGGCTTCTCGGTGGCTATCGTTATTTCCCTTAGCCGGCCATATTGTATTTCCCTTAATAAATTAAGCAAATTAAATAAAGTTTTCTTGTGAATCAATATTTTTTGGACAGAAATATTTATTTCTGGTCTTCATTTATCTAAACAACTAATTGTGGTGAAAATTATCATGTCCCTTTCACTCATACTATTTAATCCAATTTTGTTTGCTTAAAGAAGAAGACTTATCAGGTTGACCCCACAGTATGGCCATCAAAGGGGAAAACTGTCACAAAATACTGCTAACGGAAACCCATCTATTAAATTAATAGAAAAGAATCCGTAATGAAGCCAGTGGTATTGTCATAAGATACATGTATATAAACATGAATAAATGGTCCGGTAAGTCTTCCTGGTGGTACTGTCAAAATATTATTATTTAAATGAATGATTGATCAGTGGGTGCGGCAAGTGGAATAATGGTCCAAGACAAGAATCTGGTCGTATTTGTACCGGGGGTGAGCACGTCGGTACAAATAGCACTATTAACTCCAGATGGGTTTTGCATATACATGTAAATGAAAGTGTTATTTCAGATGTTGTTACTAAGTTTTATCTTTTAACCTGGTAATATGATAGGAACTGGGAATTGCATCCAGCAATTTCTGCTATGGATTCAGAGGATACACAAGATAATATTATTATCTGAATGGAAAAGAGAAAATGTCGCAAATAGCCCCAAAATGCGTATATAAAAAAACACGCATAGTGATGTACATAATGAATAAATGAAACATATTGTAGAAAGAAGCACATGGTGTTGATAAGGAAGGTGGAGGGAAGCACATGGTGTTGATAAGGAAGGTGGAGGGAGGGTTAGTAGATTAAATTTAAATATTAATGGCATCGATCTGGGAACAAAAATGCAACAGCATTATCTATACTACTGACTATTGGTCAATAGCAATCAAGTGACATCTGACTCTGCCAAGACCTCTGTAGATAAGGTAAAGATCAAGGTACAAAACCATTATTCATCAATATATGATGAAACAAAAGTAAAATAGTAATATAAATATTTGTTACCAAACTATAATTACATAAATTAATATTAAAATTAACTAGAACTAAACGAAAAAAAGTTTTGTTAACCTTGGAAATATTTTAGCTCGTTATATATGCATATTTTATTATAGAACAATTACCTTGTCACTTTGGGAAAGGGAATGGAAATGGAAAATGTATACCCCGGCAACTGGGGCATAAAATTTCCCAAGATTCAATTCGTTTCCGGTCATATTGGTTATTATCTTGTCGTAGGTTACAACGTCTCCTTGAGTGAAATGTTGGTGATTTGTTAGTCCCACGCTGAACGCCACTGGTGATGTCATTCTCTCTGAAATCGGCATATACATGTAAACTGATAATTCAAAATAGTTTAAATGTATTAATTAATTTTTTGTATGCTTTTATGCTTGTTTTTAAGTGTTTCCCACCTACCAAAACTGAATCTCGTAAATATTTTAAACATAATACCAAACTTATAATGCTCAAGACGATCGTTTCTGTCAATTAGACTTCATCAGTTGAGCTCCAAGTTAAAATGTGTATTTATTATCTAAAGAGAAAGTGGTGTCATACAAGGTCAAATAATAAATCTAAAAGTATAGCCGAAATTCGTCTAAGAGTAACCACTTTTAAAAGATGACTATCTTAGCTTTAGAAAAAATAATGCATTAGCGCATCACCAACAGTTCCTCATCTCTCATCCGTTATATCTAAAACAATGTATATGTATTTCATAGTAGATACTATTAACATATATGTTATACTATGTTGTGTACAAGTTATCATTTTGTACAAAGTTTACACATTATAATTTGTATTTTGATTTTGTACGAATAATGTACAAAAAGTGCTTGTATACATTATTGATAGTTTGAACAAAAGCCAAAAACTCACTTATAACTTGTACAATTTTCGATAAGATGGATTCTATTTTTGCAGAGGGCATTCACAAGTTTTGGTACAATAACACAAGAAACAGCACAGCGATAGAATGATGATTTAGCATATTGTCAATATATTTTCTCTTTTATTTGCTTGAATAAGTTACTGAATCAGGACATCTTGAATAGCGCAACAAATTTTGCATCCTACATTTACATTTTGAATTGTTACCCCTCCTCCATTATTTACCTGAGATCTAGTTTTTATATAATGTTTTAAAGCTTCACGTAGTTCAACTTGTATCTCGTGGACTTTCATTTACAACTTCAATTTGCTTTCGGCTTAAAGGAGCATTAGCTGTTGTACTAGTAAATGTAGAAAAAATCGAAATAAAGTTTTCTGTCAGACTTGAACGTCACATGTCATTTGAATGATACTGAAAATATATCCAGTGTAATTACAGGTGTAACCCGTGATATATGCTTCTCTTCAACTGGCATACGTCTACAGCATAGGTAAAAATATGTTACATGCATGAAATTACTTGGTCTCCATCAAGGTGAAAATTTATCGTCGGCAGGTAAAACATAGAACAAACAAATTCTATTTACCAAAATTATCTGCTGCTATCAAAACACCTGTAAACGTTGTGTATATCTCATCAGCTGTACCAAAGAGAGTGTTGTCATAGTTATCGTGGGCCTTAACATACACCCGATCATTTTCTTCAAGATGGAGCATGACAGAGTTCCCCGCATCGGCAAAATCCCCTTGCGTGAAGGCAAATATTGAAGCGATATAATCACTGTTTTTATACATCTCCAGCCATATCCTACTGTTAGTGTGCGATAGAGAGTAGAAGTGAAATGCGTAAAGTCCAGGTACCGTGCATTGAAACACCCCAGGTGAGCTGAATAGGGCCTGGAGACCTGTTATATTCTTGTTGTAATCAATAACTTCACCTTTACTCAGATGTAGATGAGTCGTCTGCCCTTTGGTAAACGAGGATATCTGTGCATTGCCTGCGTCAAAATAGATATATTTAACGCCATTACAATAAATAACAAACGTACTTCATCTAATTTAGGTAACTGTTGGCCTAATACCATTTGCTAAGGAAACGGAGCGAAAACAGTGTTCAATATTTAGTCTAGGCTGTAATCTATATTGAAGCTCGGTATGGCATTTTTTTGTTTTTGCTTTCTTAGAATATTAGACCCGTTACACAGTGTACCAACACGTTACACAGTGTGCCGGCACGTTACACAGTGTACCAATACGTTACACATTGGAGTTATTTGCTGCCATGTTTCTGTTAAGTGGCATCAATATTACGACAACGTAATAACATTGTGTATATTGGGGTTATTTACTGTCAGGATTCCCTTTAAGACATGGTAATATTACAACACAGTGTTATAGTGACATATTTATGGCACGATCCCGCCGTAATGACATTATTTAAATTTCACTGACATTATCTACAGCAAAATTACAAAACAGCAACATTATCTATGTCGTGCATATAATGTAAAGACATTATCTTCGGTACTTTGGTAGCATTATACTTCATCTTATTAAAGACATATACCTCAATTCAGTGGTATTAACAATACAGTGACAATACTTACCCTGAGCTACTAGTAAAGTAATTATAATCAATCGAAAAATCATACTTTTGATGTAACCAAAATGCTATCTGAATCAATGTATAAATAATGATAGCACACCATGTACACAGTACTCCGTCACGTGATATTAAGGTAGTACTGTCGTTGTTACAATTTCGGTCAAGTATCTTAACATTTACAATTGTTGTGAAAATGACCATGTGCCAGAACAACTTTAGCAATTTCCTTCATAATACATGTCAATATAAGTGATAAGAATAAATGCACGCAATGTTGTATTGAAAGTTTTGTATAAATATTATTACATAATATCAAAGTAACAATGCTCAAGGTGATCGTGTCTGTCAATAAGACTTCATCACTTTGAGCTCCAATTTATAAAAGATGCAGACTTTCTAAAGGGAAAGTGGTGTCATATAAGGTCAAACAATAATTCCAAATGTATAGTAAAATCCGTCCAAGAGAAACAACTTTTAAAAAGATAGATGATTATCTTAGCTTTTGAAGAATTTAGCCGAAATACTAGGTACTAGGTTCATGTATACCCAGGGGGACTCAAACGGTCCGCCAGTAGTGGCAACGACCAAGTGAATATAACTTGTATACAGAAGTTACACTTCACACTTAGTATGATAATCGCACCACTCAAATATACTGAGTGGTTCCCTTAAAGGAAGGGGGTATTGGGTAATTATCGTAGTATCTTACAGAATATAGTTATCAGATTGTCTGCCTGATAACTGCAATTTTCATTTCCTCATTTTTTTTCTGATATTATCAAAAATTGAAATCATCTCTTAATCATCTCTTATCATAACTGACGACTTATTTTCTCCAAGATCTGATACGAGATTAGTTCCGTTCAGATTGAAAAATTGGTTAGATATTTGGTTAATTTTGTTTTGTTTTGTTTTGTTTTGGGGTTTTTTTAGGGGTTTTGGGGTTTTTTGTTTTTTTTGTTTTTTTTTGCCCATGCCTTCTAAAAGTTGTGAAATTTTATGTTTTGAAGATAGATCTTTGCGAAATATGTGGGGCACTTTATTTTTAATCAATAACAAAACAAACTCAACAAGTACAAGTACGTTATTTTTGTCCATTTGTATATAATATGCAAAATGGGCGAATAACTGCTACTGAAAATATGGTTCGTTGTTTTCAATTGTATAGGAAAGAGTGGGATTTAATTAATGACGCGAAATATGTAATTTCGATCGCTGAAAAGAATAATTTAATGAAAAGCGTTTTATTAGAATTGTTTTAGAAAATAAAACATATGATTGCCACAGATGTTTTCTCTTCCTATGCCCAGAGAAATTACACAACCAAAAATGTATCCTTTGTCACCTCGTTTCAGTAATTCAAGTACTATACTTGTACATAGTTTTTATATCTTCTTTTTTAACAAAATATTGCTATTAATTATCAATCATCATTCATTGCAGTCTGCTAAAATTCTTCTATAAGACGCAGTTCTTCATCAAATATGGTGACACATTATTGCCATCATCCGAAATATTTACTAGAGGATTATGTCGACTCCTCAAATAAATAGATCGACCCTTTCGATGGCCATGTTACAATAGAAGTTGATGTCGACAATGTTTTTAAAATATGTCTACCTATAATATAATCATAAACTTGACGTCAGGTCGGATAGCTATCTACTCACGTGTTAAGAATGATTTAACTCACATCATATTTGAACTTCTACAATAATTGAACTACAACATGATGTTGTCCCCTGTGAATTATGTTAAATTTTTTTCTGGAGACATTTGAAAAACTCAACCACACGGTGAATGTCTTCTTAGTGGCATTTGCCTTTTTTCTACTTGAAGTGTTACCTATATATACCTTGCTGTGACGTCATCAATAATTACGCAACATCCGATACGTAATCTTTAAATAAATACAAAATACCGTCATATGAACCTTCCGTATTATTTTATTAAAATGGCTGGCATATGCCACCGTAAGTATTTTGCAATCTTTTCCAACATTTTTATATAAACATTCATGGAATTGATTTTACCTTGACATCAAACGTGATCAATTTATTTCCTTATAAATGAAGGATTAGTTGGTAAACAATACCGTGTGCAATATCCTGGCATCTAATTGTAAAAGGCTAACGAAGTGACACGAATGACTTCCAAATCAATCCGCAAAGTCTTTGTAGTTTATGCATTGAAGGCTAGACATGGAAAGTGAAAACAATATTCTCATAAATATGTAAATTGCATCATTGCCGTAGATAAAAATAGCACAAAACAGAAAAAGTACAGGTGCAATAGAGTACATGGAAACCGTCAATGAGTTAGAGTGCATTCCACTTCTTCTATGCTTAAAGTAATCGAATCTAAACTCAAATATGGAGCTACAACTCGGAAGATTTGGACTTGGCACCCTAAAACTACAGAGGCATTAGCTGTGTTTACTATAAAATATTTCGATTTTTCTCTACTTTTACTACATGCACTTGATGTACAATAACATATATTAAGAGCTATACACAGGCATAAAATACCTTATATTCCTATATATTTTGTGACAATAAGGTTAGGTCCAGTGTGGTATTCATATACAAATAGTAAGATTGAGTGAATCTGTTGCAATTGAAAAAGAGCAAAGCTGGGCTTCCAAAGCAAATTTCACAAAATTTCACCTGATACCACCTTTGGATTTACAGAGGGCCGTGTTTGTCCAATATTAACCAGAATTGCATATGTATCCTGGACATCCTGAAGATTTTTACTTTGGTATCTGAGATGCAGATCACCAAATGCAGGTGATTGCGGGATATTACTACTTAAATATGGAAATGTGAATATATATATATATATATATATATATATATATATATATATATATATATATATATATATATATATATATATATATATATATATATATATATATATATATGTTGTTTCCGGTTTAAATATCCGGGCACATGAACTAGATTATTGTTATAATTGGCTCACTATAACAACAACAAGATCGCAACATGCATTCATCGGTACAAAATCTATGAACTAGTATATCAGATATGGGTATAATTCTGCAACATCGACGTATGTCTGTGAATCAGATTTGATAATATTTGATAACATTTGATACATTCCAGTTCAGAACCGAACCGAATTTGAATCTTGAATATGTCACCTGTTAAGCCGCCATGAGCGTTACTCAAGTTTCTACTAAGCACATCAAAATTATTTTTGTAATCTTTGTATCGTTCAATATGCCAGGGGAAAATATACACATAGTATTTACTCTTAGTAAGCGATTTTTAAAATATACTTTTTCCGTTACATAAAGAAACAAAACATATGTAAAATACTTTTAATAAAAATGCAAGAAATGTACTATTATTCATTCATGGTAATAGCAAACATATTAGTACAAAGCAACATTGAATTACAATTTAGTGGTAAAAATTATGTTCGAGTTATTTACAAGGAAATGTTTCTGTTGACCACGTTTACTCGTCAGAATTTCTTGACTGATGTTATTGTCAACGTCATTGCCTCCTGTCTTACAGAAATATTTGATAAAATTGTTCCTGTATTGCGTACTCATGCAAAAATAAATAAAACAATTCAGTGTAGCGTTTGTTATTGGACAGAGATTGAGCAAATTTCCAATGCTTGAATAACTTAGAAAATAAAAGAAATGTATACTGTCCCCACGCACAGCGGAAACAAATGCTGCTATTCCAATCGGAAGTGCTGTGATTACGTAGACAAGAACGATTGTAATTAGCATAATGGTCGTTTTGTTGTAACCGGAAGCTAGGTCTCGTTTTGGCTGCTCATCGTTTATAACAACACCGGCATTTCTTAATGTTCTGATCATTAATGCACTTAGCACTATTAATGCAATACACGGTACTATCTTCATAATTATACCATAAAGCCACAGAATAACTAGCTGGTAGGAAACTACGTGGCTTTCAGCGAAATCTGTCAGTCGTAACCAATATCCCGTCAAGTTTGAATCCACCTCTGATAAATCATACACTTCATAGTACAGGTAAAATGGCGAGGAATACAAAGTTCCTAATACAAAGACAAGCCAGACAGTTATATGGGATCTTTTACGTGTACAGTACCGTTTCGATACAATTGGTTTATAAACCTTTAGGAATCTGAATATTGCTAATGATATTGTCATCCAGCTCGAAAGGGACGAAAATATGATATACTCATGGAAACATATCAAAACTAAATACATTCCAGGTTTCGAGTGGTCGTCAAGTTCCGTGGGACGTGTGATAATATATAAATAAATGGCGTACACAATGTAAAACGAAACAGTCATCAAATCTGCTACTGCCAAAGCCGTCAATAGAATGTTTGCAGATGTGCGTAAATTAGCCTTTGACCAGATTGAAATGCTACAGATGTTTCCAAAAATGCCAAGCAAACAAATTGTGCCACTAAGGTATCCATGGTAACTCTGATAACTTTCTGTCATAGTTTCTATGTCACATTAAAATGTTACATTTAATGTTCGATTGCTGTAACAAGAACAGTGGCATTATCCTTTATCAATATTTTGCTTTAAACGATAAATTATCCGGCTGCTGCAACTGTAAACTTATTTATCTCAAGTTATACATTTCGTGGATGATATATCATAATTTATCTATATTTCCATGAAAATGAAATAATGTCCAACGAAAACGTCTTTTAAATTCAGATGTCCACACAACAATGCAGTATTGTTCGTAGATGCTATCTTATCACTGCGGAAACCGAGAACTTAGCATGTAACCAGTCTATTGCATTGATAACAACAGCACTTACATATAAAATGCTTCGAACATTATCCATCCACTTGTTGTACTCATCTTGGTTTGATTCGATTGAGAGAACTGGCTAGAACCAGTGTTTTCCCTCCTTATATTGATTCGCTTTTTTGAAAATAAAAACACACACAGGTAGAACACTCTAGATCATTTAACTCGTATGATTAATTACTGTTATTTGAGGATTTGTTTACTTTAGATTACTTTCCACTCAAACTTCATCCTTCATCTTAGGATCAATTCTATTTCACACAATATTTCCAATATTTTTTATTGACGGGATGTTTTTATCTTCTGTAAACAACTTAATATTATTTTTCTCGTACAGGTTGGAACCTTTTGAATCTCCGAAATAGGGCTTTTATGTCAGTCCTGTTTTCTTATTAAATTCGAATCTTTTCAAAACTACCATATTATCTGAAAACAGCCATTATCCGTAGTTTATCTTTTCTCAAATGGCATAAGAAATTTCCTGTAGAATAAAGTGTAAATAATAAAATGCAAAGATAATTACGTCCGTCTATTAACACACACCTAGACAATAACGTTGTATAAAGAGTAAAGAAGTAAAAATGTCATCTTTAACCCTTTAAACCTTACAGGCCATAATAGACTGGTTTAAACAATAGAAAAGGTCACATCAAGGTACTTAGGGTTGAAAGGTTAAATTTCCTATAGCTAATGGCTGCTTTGTCCTTTTAGTAACTACATTTGCATTAGTAGCTGTTCAGTATTGCTCCTTGAGTTTTAGGACAAAACAAGAACAAATGCGATAGATTTCCGGGATACTTTCAGGGATAATTAGTGTAGTAATTTAACTCATTAACCCTGAGAAAAAATGAACTCTTCTTTAAATCAATTACTTAGGCAAGTCCAAATGTGTCTTCGGGGGTGTATGCGTTAATTTGTAAATTATAAGCTTTCTTGGTAATGGGTAATACATATTGGGGTACATTACATTCATGACAGTTTCCTACAATGTTGTATTTACATGACAACAGTCCATGTATAGTATCTTTTCCAAGGTGGTACGCCAAATTGTCTGGATCTTCCTCAAGATACTGAACGATCATTCAGCATCAAAATTGGAATTGGCAATACTTAATAAAAAGCTTATTGAGGAGAAAATGACGACTTGAACAAGGATTACATGATTCTGAGCCAATTTTACCGAAAAACGTTTAGACGGGAAATGGGGATCGATTTTATGTGATTTTTGTTTTCCCGGCGGGACGTATGACATGCATGCTTAACCCTTTGAACCCTAAGTATCTAGACGGTATGATGTTTTCTATTGTGTAGACCAGTCTGTTATGGCATGTGGGGTTCAAAGGGTTAACCCCTGTAGGTATTTAAGTAAGGAGGATAGATAAAATTTAGTGGAATATTTTGAGATCCTGCTATGTATTTTTAGTAACTGTATTGGAGTCGTGTAGATTTTAGTCTATCTACTATCCTTACACTACACTTTCCTATTATACTATACTTACACTATACTATCCTTACACTATACTATCCTTACACTATACTATCCTATTATACTATACTTACACTATACTATCCTTGCACTATACTATCCTTACACTATACTATCCTTACACTATACTATCCTTACACTATACTATCCTTACACTACACTATCCTGTTATACTATACTTACACTATACTATCCTTGCACTATACTATCCTTACACTATACTATCCTTACACTATACTATCCTTACACTATACTATCCTATTATACTATCCTTACACTATACTATCCTTACACTATACTATCCTATTATACTATCCTTACACTATACTATACTTACACTATACTATCCTATTATACTATCCTTATACTATACTATCCTTACACTATACTATCCTTACACTATACTATCCTATTATACTGTCCTTACACTATACTATCCTTACTCTATGATATCGTTATACAATACTATCCATACACTAGGTAATGTTTTTATTTACGGTAGATTCACTGACATTTTATCAATGTACTTGATGCTCGAAAAGATAATTGTTTAAACATGCAAAGCACTCAATGACGTATTTGTTTTTCGTATTGATAACGTTTACTTCTGACGTTCGTTGACTTTTCGTAACTAATGATTCACCGATTCCTGTCCATTACGAAATAAAGTATATTGACCCCAAACAGATTGCTTTTAGTGCATTGTCGCAATATATATATATATATATATATATATATATATATATATATATATATATATATATATATATATATATATATATATATATATATATATATATATATATATATATATATATATATATATATAGTTACAGTACTAGTCAAACTTAATATATTATCACAGTACATTATATATTTATAGTCACTGGTAAAACTCATATTATCACTGTTTTACACCCTAATTTATTGCCCTGAAAATTATCCTTCGCAACCAGTTGTAAAAATAACTTTTACTGGGGAATCAGCTCTATTTGAAATAATTCTGTGCACCTGCCAATCGGCTTTATCACGATAACCTGTTTCAATTAGAAAGGAACAAAGTCCGATTTAAAGTTAACATTCCTTTATTCAAGTAGATCCTGATGGAAAGTGACAAATAAAATGCCACAGTTATAGTTTCCAGTTACCATGGGTATGCACATATACCATAGATGAATCTCTCTCTCTCTCTCTCTCTCTCTCTCTCTCTCTCTCTCTCTCTCTCTCTCTCTCTCTCTCTCTCTCTCTCTCTCTCTCTCTCTCTCTCTCTCTCTCTCTCTCTCTCTCACTCTCTCTCTCTCTCTCTCTCTCTCTCTCTCACACACAGACAGAATTTATATCAGACAACCAGTTATATATACAATTTGATACATATTTCACTAGGATTATGACAATAAACATAACGATAAACATATTTACAACAGTAACCATTACTTCTTTGTTTAACACATGTGATAAACCAATCTTGGTAGTACCAAGTAAAGTACAAAAATGTCTATCAATTTTGTTTTATAACACATCTTTGAATGCGAAGCGTAAATATACCATAACTGGGTAGTGGCTGATGTGAAAGTGAAATATATACAAAAGGTTGGTCAGTAATTCTTTTGGCTTTCGACGCAATAAAAATATCAAGTTTAATATTCTATTCTATATTTGATACACTGAAATCAGACCAATTGATATTCATTTTTGATGAAAGTAATGAAAAATGAACTTGTATATTATAAACTTGTGATGGTGGAACAATTTACCAAAACGAAGGACACAGAGGTAAAGTTAAGACAGGTATAAGAACACATTCACCTCCAGTTGTAATTTCAAATACGATGTGTACATTTTCGGTTTCTCTTTGAACAATAATAATTAATACATGGCAAATACCAGCAAAATAACAATTACAAATGAAGGTAACAAAATAGAAATATGGTTCCAGGAAAAATCTTGCAACAACGATTCAAACTCCGATTGGGATAGAGGAGTTGGTTGAAGAACCTTATAAATAAATGATGGGTACTTCTGATTCTGATTTAACATGGTTGGCTTGCTATAAAAATGCAATAACTGTTAACAATCTTCGAACTTTTAAAAATATAAATTTGACACCTAAAACAGCAAATGTTCCTAGTCCAATGGCAACTCAACCTAAATTATCACTAACACTAGGCCAAGATGAACTGATCTCAATTTGTCCTCCAACAAGAGCTTGTCCTAGCGATTTAAAACTAACCTGATCATTATTAGCGACTTGAACCATTTTCATCAAATTTAAGTGAGCTTTCTGATCATCAGACAAGAGCTTATCATACGTATCAGAATAAATTTGGAATTTTGGAAGGTCGAAACCATGGCAATGTGTTTAGTTCAAGTGGAGATAGTGTTGGATGCAGGCAGGAGGCAGATCAGAGTACAGATATAAAAAAGATACCCAATGCCATTGACCAGAGCCACAAAATATTAAGAATAATAGTAAATTATTGATAATCTAAAGGGATGTGTTGATCAGACACATATAGCACTATAAACATTAACAGCAGCAAAACAAATACTGTGTCAATAATGACTATCAAAAGGAAATCGCTATTTATTTATTCTATTCTTCATTAATTGTACAAGTCATGAATCAATTCCATGGAAGACAAAAAGTAACTTAAATAATATCTGTCTTATGGGAAAATTGCTTTCTCTGTTACAGCCTAAAACTGAATATCATTATCTTTATTACCATGTTTTTAGCTACAAATGTATTTCTAAAAGCAGTTCTTTCTTAAATGTTATGTTCTTATTCGATCCTCTCAATCCAACATAAATCATTTATAAAATAAAACAAACACACTTGTAGGATCTGAAGCACTCCAAGTAGTGTATTTTATTAACGTATAAATTAAAACATAGTAATCAGGAACTCTTAGCTTCGTCCCGAAATCTACAAAATACAAGTTTTGTCATCGAGTTTAAAATGAATAAAGTAAATCCATAACAGGAAAGTAAAACAATACATTAAATATAATAACGCGTGGGTGGGTGGGTCCCTTATTGTCCAAAGACGTGTTAATGCACGTAAGCAGAGCCTTCGAATGGCAATTATCTTACACTCATTCGAAACATTAATTACGGTATCACAAAATACTCGTGCAATAATCACGAATACCTTTATAAGAGAAATTACTACTACGGGTATATTGATAAACTAGCCAATCAGAGCTAAATGTAAACAACAAACACGTGTTTATGTAACGTTGATAAATAAATATACTGTAATATTATATATTGAAGAATATGTCTATATTAATATGTCTATTTTTTCGTACTTTCTATATACAATGCATATTTTTCTTACTAATTTTCTTATTTCTTTCTTTCTAAGACGGCCTTTCTTCGTATATTTTTCGAAATATTGATCGATTAAATCAGGATGTATTGTTCTTGGGTGGTCTTGATGTCTGTATTTCAAAAGTCCTTTAACAGCATATGGATACTGGTTCGCTGTTTGTATCATTCACTTGACTTTGCTGTTTTATCATTGTTTGGGTTTGAAGATTGAGTTTTCTGTGTTTTATTTTCATTACTGATATTGACTTGTATATTCTTTGCTTCATCTTCAATTTGATTTTGTTCTTTTTCAGGTTGAGTCAAATTTGTCCTTTCTTTTTCGGGATCATAATAATGTTTTAGCTGAGAAGCATTCATGAATGACTGGACTTCTTTTCTATTTGAACATTTTCTAAATTTGAAGGTAAAATTTGGCCCAATCTCTGATATATAGTAAGTTCCTTGGTATTTCTCTGATAACTTTGGGGACAATCCTACTGGGACTTTATTTGCTTTGAAGAGCACTTTGTCAAATAGTTTAAAGTGAGGAATCTTTGCATTTTTGTCGAATCTTTCTTCAGATTTTTCTTGACTCTTTTGAATGTTTCTCGAAGCAATCTCATGTGTTGTTTTCAAGTTGTCAACTATTTTTGTAATTGATATTTCGAAGCTTTGCGGAGATTCTTATCTTTGGGAATAGTGGCAACGTCAAACGTAAGGTTCATTTCTTTGCCAAAAACTATATAAAAAGGGGATAAGTCTGTAGATTGAGTTGAAGGAGAATTTCGTAAAGCCATGAGCATACCTGGTAGTTTTGAGGGCCAATTATCGAACTCTTTGTCTGTATAAATCCTAAGACATTGAATCAAAGTTCTGTTTGTGCGTTTCACTTGACTGTTTGTCTGTGGGTGGTAACTAGATGTCAAGAAATCTTTGATATCGAAGATATCACAAAGAGCGGAAATCAGATTGTTCATGAAAGATTTCCCTCTATCTGAAACAAGAGATTTAGGACAACCAAAGCGGGAAAATATATTATGAAAGAGACATTTAGCAACCTCTTGAGTTTTCATGGGAAAAGCTTCAACCCTTTTTGTAAATTACTACTAAAAAACTACTTATAACCTTCAGTCGTTTTGTGTAGTTTTAAGAAATCAAAATCAATATGCCCTCTTTCAAACCTACCAACTAAAGGTAAAAAAGTTAAAGGAGGAGACGTGAATGAGCATCCCGTTTTATTCTTTGGCATGTGTCGCAAGAATGGATGAAGGCATATATCTCTTGGTGCATTCGTGGCCAATTATATTTTGACTTTTTCGCAGCCATTACTTTTTCAATACCAAGATGAGCACCACATGCACTGTTGTCATGGTAATATCTCAGAGCTTCAAGTCTAAGAACGTTGGACCCATTTATCCCCAGGCTGTTTGCTACATTTAACTCACCTTTGGAATCAATGGTATAAATTTCCGTTACAGATTTCATAATATTTTGAATTTTGAATTATTTTGGCCTGTGACTTTTCGTCATCAGGAAGATTTCCATTATCTAAGTAGTAACAGATTTTGAAAGTCGGGACAATTTTGTTGCAGTTAGCTAGATCCGAAAATTTTGAATGAAAAATATATTCTTCCTCCGGTTGAAGTACACATATATCTGGGTTTTCAGAATAGAAGAATTACCTGGGTATGGTCTATAGAAACATCTTATTTCATCGGGTCAAGCTTAGATTCAGTGTTGTTAGTAGAGCTAATATGGCGATACAGAGTTTTGATATCCGGAAACAAATGACACATTGTTTGATTGTTGTTTTTCGTCAGTTGTGTATTCTCGCCTACTCAATGCGTCGGCTACAACATTGGTTTCACCGGGTCTATGGATGATGTCGAACTGAAAACCTTGAAGTTCCATAGCCCATCAAGCTAAACGTCCTGTGGATAGTTTTTTATCCATTACATATTTCAAAGCTTTATGGTCAGTATATATGGTAAATTTCTTATCTGAAAGATAGATACGATAGGATCTAATGCCTTCAAGGACAGCGAGCATTTCTTGCTTTGAAGTAGACCATTATCTTTCTGTATCTGAAAAGACTTCTACCTCCATAAGCAGTAACATGTTATTTTCCAGTCATCTAACTGACCTAAGACATAGCCAATGGCTGTATAAGTTAAAATGAAATGTTTCTGCAAGTCCGGATAGGATAGAATAGGAGAAGGAAGAAGAGCTTGTTTAAGAGACTCGAAAACATTTTGACAAGTATCTGTCCATTGAAATGGTAGCCTATATCTTTCCGCAAATGATTGTTATGGGGAGAAGATAGTTTTGAATACTTTTTGACAAATTTCCGTAGTAGTTGCACATATCAAGATATGATCGCACACCTTTCTGAGGTTTTGGAATTTGGAACTGGAAATGAACTAACAGCAGTTGTTTTCTCTTGATGAGTTCTAATAGAAATGATATGTCCTAGATATTTTATCTCTCTGGCAGCAAAGTCACACTTACTTTGGTTTAGTTTAAGGTTTGCTTGACGCAAGCGACTAAAACCTAATCAAGAAAAGTCAAATGAGCATCAAAAACTTAACAGAAAACCAAGATGTCGTCTAGATAAATTAAACATTGACGCCATGTCAATTCCCTAGTCTCTTTTTCAGATGGTCATAGCACAAGAGTTATAGATAAATTTAAATTAATAAATATTCAAACTTTTAATATAACAACTGTACGGTATATATTTATAGTCACTGGTCAAACTTATGTTATCACTGTACAGTATATATTTATAGTCACTGGTCAAACTAATATTATCACTGTACAGTATGTCTTTATAGTCACTGGTCAAACTTATGTAATCACTGAACAGTATATCTTTGTAGTCACTGCTCAAACTTATGTAATCACTGTACAGTAAATCTTTATAGTCACTGGTCAAACTTATGTAATCACTGAACAGTAAATATTTATAGTCACTGGTCAAACTTATGTAATCACTGAACAGTATATATTTATAGTCACTGGTCAAACTAATATTATCACTGTACAGTATATCTTTGTAGTCATTGGTCAAACTTATGTAATCAATGAACAGTATATCTTTATAGTCACTGGTCAAACTTATGTAATCACTGAATAATATATCTTTGTAGTCATTGGTCAAACTAATATTATCACTGTACAGTATATCTTTGTAGTCATTGGTCAAACTTATGTAATCACTGAACAGTATATCTTTATAGTCACTGATCAAACTTATGTAATCACTGAACACTATATATTTGTAGTCACTGGTCAAACTTATATAATCAATGTACACTTTATATTTATAGTCATTGGTCAAACTTATATTATCATTGTACAGTATATCTTTATAGTCACAAACTCAAACTTATATTATCACTGTAAAATATACATTAATAGTCACTGGTCAAATTCATATTATCACTGTACAGTATATAATTATAGTCACTGGTCAAACTCATATTATCACTGTACAGTATATCTTTATAGTCACAAACTCAAACTTATATTATCACTGTAAAATATACATTAATAGTCACTGGTCAAATTCATATTACCACTGTACAGTATATATTTATAGTTACTGGTCAAACTCATATTACCACTATACAGTATATATTTATAGTCACTGGTCAAACTCATATTATCACTATACAGTATATATTTATAGTCACTGGTCAAACTCATATTATCACTGTACAGTATATATTTATAGTTACTGGTCAAACTCATATTATCACTGTACAGTATATATTTATACATTGGTTGTTGTTGTATTGTTGTTTAACGTCTCACTCAAGAATCTTTCACTAATATTGAGACGTCACCAACGGCTGGTGATGGGTTTCAAATTTTGGTCTATGCTCGGCACTTAAGGTGATTGAGCAGTGAGGGTTCTTTGTCGTGTCGAAATCTACTGTGACACATGTCCTCGATTTTTTCTGTCTCATCCGACAGACAGGAAAAGCCAGCCGCTTCCGCCGAGGCTCGCACCCGCACCTTCGGTTGCGAATCGAGCACTCTAGCGCGGATATAGACATTGGTCAAACTCATAGTATCACTGTACAGTTTATCTTTATAGTCACCGGTCATACACCTATAATCTATATACAGGATGTGCACAATGACATGTGTGTATATATTGTATGTTTGGTGTGGATAAAAATGTTTTGAAATATAAAAAATCCGTTTTTTCAGCGCATCCTGTTACAATTCTATTGCTTTTCACTTAATTTGCTTTACACACAAACAGTCTAGTGTCTTTGGAATATAATTAATTTACTCATGTTTTACCTCAGTAATTCAGTTTTAATAAATGATGAGGCTATAACACAAGATATTATCAAATATATCTCGCTGCGAAATCATTACAGTTTTCGAAATATAAACAATAATTATGTATTATTCTGTTATCATTTATCATGGAAAGTCATAAACAATTTATGAAAGACTTTATTTGATGTCGGAACATTTTAGACTTACATGATTAGAAAATTATTTTATTGAACTTGTTTTGGCAAGTGCTTTACGCCACATGTAAGAAATTAACTGTTTTATATAAACAGTCAAATTTTAAATGTAGACAGTGCATTCACTTGATTCTGTGGTATCTTTAATTTATTTTTAGTCCTCTGGAATATATCGCATTCACATAAGAGTACTGTTTTGTATTTCGCGAAGTGTACTCTGCCTAAACATTGAATATTTTTCCGAAAACAAGTGAAAAGTCAATGTTAATCCTTAATTCACAAAAGTATGAGCATTGTCAACATTCATTGACAAAACACCCGTCGACATATTTTTTCAAATTGTCAAATTGAAGGGCGCAGCTATTTCCTGTCTTCAGTAACGGGGATCTTGTTAAACATAATGAAGTATCCCTCTCAGGAAAGCTGGTTAGTATTCTGTAACATGGCCATATACAGCGACTCCCTTTCGCCAGTAATATCTAAAACTAACTGATATTTTCACTGAACTCGAGAGGTCTCCGTGTAGCATTACATGCTGGCAGAGAACGCAAACTCCTTCCGGACACCTGGTCCTATCGCGTTTGGGATTCACAATTGTTCTTCATGTTGAGATCATTTGCATATCTAAGTTGTTGCGGCCTATCTATTGGTACCTTTTCATCTTTTCTTCAGAAGCTTCAGAGAGAAGTTTCTTTCATATGAAAGGGACAATAAAAGGCATTTTACAACAACTTTGTCTCAAACGAAAGCAACAAACTAGAACACACCAAATAATTGAATAATTTTTATTGATGGATTTATTTTAGTTTCCTCCGAGGTGTATTAGATAATCTTTAAGCAGTTGTAAGTACCGAATGTGAGATAACAAAAAAATCATGTGATAACAATGGAATCTTCTACTTATACATTCAACTAAATGTTTGTATTATATGGGACGGATAAACAAACAAAAAACAAACAAAACAGCACACAGGTCGCAAAAAATGTAAAAATGACCTAAGAAAGTATATAAAAAAATAATGGTAAAATAATAAACCATACACAAAATATAAATAAATTATACAAATCAGAAAAAAATGAAATTTAACAATTTGTTTCAACAAAAGTCTAATAGTAATTATAAAGAATATTTATGAAATGAACAGCAAAATAAACAGCTGAGACTCTATATGATAAGTCCTTTCGGACGGACTTAAGGCAAATAAGGATATAATACTGGTAAAAATAACATTTGTCAACATAATTTCCTGAAAAGATAATACATGTAGATTCAAAATCCCTAACAACATAAGAATGTTTAGATCAAGACCAAGTAGAGTAAAACAATAGCGGTCTTCACAGGTGCTATTTCACAGATTGTCAAGGTAAAGTAGAAAATCCGTGTTCTTACGGAAACCAAAACAATACTCTATATTTTCCAAAAGTAGGTTGTACAGGTAAAACTTTTAATTTTGTCCAGCTCCGATTCCACGCACTACTGTAGCCCTGATGTTTTATGCCGTTAAGAAGCCTGTCATTCCTGTTATGCTCTAACATAGTCTCGTTGGCAATTGTGGCAATTTACCGTGGTAGACATATCGTAATGGTTTTAATTTCACTTTCAGTTTTTTTTTTAACATTTGGCGAGTGTTTAACAAAATTTTATAAACCCAGAACAATACAGATAACTAAAATTCAGCATTTTTATACATGGGGTTAGATGTTGTAACTGTTTTTTCAATCTCCTGCATCTTAATTTGTGATGCAACTTTTACAACAACAACATATCTATTTTTTCAATATATCGTAAGTTTATGAAATTCTATGAAACAGCACCTTTACACAAAGACGTTATGTAACTAATTAATTTTCATGGATTTCTTAAAATCGTACATCAGTTAGAAACTATATATTTTCAACTGTATAATTAAACACAAAAAGTATCAAAGTTTTTTCTTTGTGTTTATATATATATATATTGATATTGTTCTCTATCTATATCAATCTCTTACACAGAGTTGTTGGTCCTTGTATTCCCGATCAATCTCATGCCAACGTCTCGAATTTTCCAGATTTTTGAAAAATATATAAATGTACTCTAGATTTTGCTCTTTATAAGCTTTTTGCCCTTTTTGCATATATATATTTAGTTTTGACAAAGAATAAAATACTATTTAAGACGAAAATAGTTTTCTAAATTGGCTATAAATATAGGGACTACATTTTTGTGAAAAGTATCCCTACTCTAAGTAATTTGGTTTTCACATTCATTCTGTTGGTAACATGATCATGTGTTTTAGACGTTGACAGAGACTGATAGAAAGTGCAAGGACCGACAACTCTGTAAGATATTGCTATCTATATATGAAGTACCCTGAATGAAGTAAATCTTTAAAATCAAAACATGTGTTCAAGAACTAAGTCATTCATGACGAATTCCAAGTCCCATAACTCTGGCAAATACTACTGAGTCTTTGTCATAATCGAACTCACCTACATTGTAATGATATATAGAAAAATGTCAAAGTTTGTTAAAATCGGAGAAGAGTAACCGAGTTATATAATGGAAACACAGTGTTGTAAACAAACAAATAAACAAACAGAAAGACAGGCAGATAAAAACAATACGCTCCCTATCTTTGATATCCAGGCATAACAAATTAAATGAAGAATAGGTATATTTTTCAAAAATGATATACTATAACTATTTATGATTTAAGATTTCTAAGGTAAAATTATTTCAAGTAATTTCTTTTTTTTAAATTTATCTAACAATTAATCTTTTTTGTGGTTAAGACAGTGAAGAGTAAATCTGTTCTTTTGACATTTTCCCTAATCATCTTTCTTACTTTCTAATAATCACGGCGGCGCACTGTAGTCCAGTGGTTTGAGCATTATGCTTTAACCTTATCAACCCTACAGATCAGACTGGTCTGAGACAATAGAAAAGGGTACACTATTTAAATACTTAGGGGTCAAAGGGTTAAGTCACAGAGTCTCTCATTTCATATCAGAGGTATGGAACCATTTAGGTAGCTTGCTAATTAATTTGCATAAGGCCAATGATGTTTCCCCAGGTAAATAGAAAAATCTAAAGCTCCTCCCCTGTTTCTAGATGTACAGAATGTTGTTATTCTCTTGGTCCTGATTTTGTACATTGCATAACAGATATATATATATATCAATAATATTATGAGCACATGGAACCCTGTATCAATTTGTACAAAGACAATACTATAAAAGACAGGATTCCGTGATTAATTACATCACAACCAAAATGATTTACACACTGATAAAGAAATAAAACGATATACATTAGAAAACAAACACACATATATATTAATATATCTATCTTTAAATTATATTTGTATCACATACTAATAAACTCTGTATACACACATCATGTACTGAGATAACTGTTCCAGGTGTAATGTACATTAACAATTTATTTGTAATGATTATCACAATGAATTTTGAAATGTATCAACGCAATATTTGTATTATTAAGTTCACTCATAAATTTCCAAAATATCTGCATGTTCTGTTTCTTTGCCTTGCTTGTGTTTGTATTCAAGTCTGGACTAAATTTTTCCTATAGTACTTTTCAGCGTTAAAACAACACATGAATAAGAATTCTTTATTACCAAAATTAAGCAGTGAATGAGTTTCCCCTATCATAAATGACTCTATGCTTATACATGTGTGTGTGTGTTGTTGTGTTCTAAATAACGGCAGATACTGCCAACACATCAATGTGAAAACATGGTATCTAGTGACAACACTTCTGTAAAATAACAATATTTTGTCACAACTAGCTAAAACTTCTATTACAAAACTATGTGATAACAACACTAGTGTAAGATCAAAGTTAAGAGAAATCTTCGTAATGCTCAGTGCATGATAAAAGTGAAGAAAACTATTCATACTACCTCATCCTTCTACTATGAATTCAAGCACACAAATGATTTGGACATATAATAAGTGTATATGACATGTAAACAGTCTCCCATTTTTCTCACAGAGATAAGTAAATAAATATGGACAACCATATGAATATGTTAATATGCTGATATATGTAATGTACTTATTCTGGCAAAGTTGTATGTTACCATATCTCATATCCAAATGTAATCATAATATGGTACATTGATAAATTACATAGACTTGAATATATACACAGTAGGGTGACAGAAGTGAGTATAACTTTTATTTTTCTCTATATATTTCAAATAAAACTGCATTTTTTCAAAAAACTATTACACGGTCCTTTCCTGTTCAATTTCAATAAAATTTTCACTATCAACAATTAATGTTTTGAAGTTTATGTGTTTGTTTTGATGTAAATTTTAATCGTTTTGTTTTAAAGTACCCGAAAGTTTGCAATTTAATTTTGTTAAAATTCCTGAATCTTGAAAACAGAAACATTTAACATTATGAGCTGATACACAATTAAACTGTTAAATATTTTTAGTTTTATGGTACAAGTTTTACCAAAATTGGTTTAGAAATGACTAAACATGAATAATTTGAAAATATGCAAATTTATATGAAATATATAGAGAAAACTAAAAATCATACTCACTTTGTCACCCTACTGTGTGTATGTATATATATATATATATATATTGATAAAAAATGGCAAAAGAAAAACGTCTAGCAAGGCAACTTGAATCAGTGCTGCGTCCTGGGTTAGAAACAGATAGAATACAAGCCATGCTGAAATAAGTACATTCAATATTTTAAGGAATGATCAATTAGAAAGTGACGTGTTATACTCTTCTTATATCAATTACGGTTTACATTTCCCTATGACATTGTAACACAACAAGCTCCTTGATGAGATAAAACTGTACGTAAATATTTCATACATGTGCACATGATATTTTTAACGATGTATAAAGAACAATATTAATCATAATTGCTAATTGGTTGGAAATTGTCTGATATAATTTCAGAGAATTAATGTTTGTTTCTCTCTGCCACAACTGCTTTCAGCTCTCATCAAGAATTATCTGAAAAAAAAAAACGTACTAATAATAATACACACCAACAAACTGAATTATGCTATTGAATGGTGGATAAATTTAGTTATCCCATCTATGGGGATTAAACAAATGTCACACTATTTTAAAGCAATCAGTTACTAGACATCATGTCAGAAATCTACTCTTCACATATTTCTTATACCCCCAACCCCTGTGGTAACATGATTTTGACTTCGCTTTATGAGAGGACAGTGAAAACAGATAGTAGCTAGATAAAAAATAAATGAACTTGAAATATAATTCTCATTGCAAAAAACAAACTCATTGTATATGTCTAACAGCTGATAGATACAAGCAATGTATCCCCCTTTGATAGACTTAATTTGTCCAACCCCCCCCCCCCCCCCCCCCCCCAAGAAAGCCAAAAGATAGGATATATTTATGATATAGTGTTCTAGGGAGTTACGGAAAACATGGGCTCCAGTTATATAAGGTAAGACAAATATTTCCCTATCACCCTCTGAAACAATATACAACTAATACTATAGGCAATATGACCTTAATTATCATATCAATATTATAAAATGCTGTTAAAAGGTGAGTGAAGATAACACACATGTTGTATATGAAAACACTGTAAATTATTTTTATTTCATTAAATTCTACAATCTGCAAAAGAACTTCAATTTCTATCTATTAAATTTATAAACGGCAAAATTTTAGATTCATTGATTGATCCATATACAATGTTTTCACTTTTTTTATTTAACAGGCGTGTGAACAAAAAGTCAAAACATGATACATCAACATGTATCTATCTATCTATCTATCTATCTATCTGTCTGTCTGTCTGTCTGTTTGTCCATCCATCTGTTTATCCATTTATCCATCTGTCTATCTATCTATCTATCTGCCTTTATTTGTCTATCTATTGATCTATCTATCTATCTATCTATTTATCTATCTTTCTATCTATCTATTTATCTATCTATTTAAGAGATAATCAATTCAGAAATGTAGAAAAAAGATAAAAACTGAAATTTAAGATTTAAGTTAGACAGACACAGTGTTTTGGTATTTTTTCTCAGTAACCCAAATTAACTGGAGAAACACTATGCATAACTAAGAAAAACTACTTTTAACTTCTCCAAAATCACAAAAATGAGTTAAACCTTGTTGTTATCGAGAAAAAATAGTTTAACTGAGAAAAACTATACTTAACTGCACCACAATCACATTCACTAGTATTAATATGATTTGGGCGCAGTAAATTTTGTTTTTCTCAGTTAAATCTAGTTTTCTCCACTTAATGTGGGTTACAAGAAAAACTAGGATTAAGTGGAGAAAACTTAAGTTTAACTGAGAAAATCTATGTTTATCTCAAGAAAAACTAGGATTAACTACTTATTGTAATTTCGGCATGCTTTATCAGTTAAACCTAGATTTTCTCATTTAAACCTAGTTTTTCTCCAGTTAAATCTTGATTTTCTCTGTACCCCACATTAATTGGAGAAATACTAGGTTTAACTGAGAAAAACTACATTTAACTGTGCCAAAATCACAAAAATGAGTTAAACCTACTTTTCCTAGAGTTTTCCTCAAGAAAGCCCTAGTTTAACTGAGAAAAAATAGTTTTAAATGCAACACAATCACAATAATGAGAATTTTGAGTAGTTACACCTAGTTTTTCTCAATTAAAGCTAGTTTTTTCTCCAGTTAATTTGGGTTACAAGAAAAATTAGGATTAACTTGAGAAAAATTAGATTTAACTTGTAACCCACATTAACTATAGAAAAACCAAGTTTAACTAAGAAAAACTAGGTTTAACTGGAGAAAAACAAGGTTTACTTGAGAGAAACTAAGTTTAACTCATCAATGTGATTTTGGCGTGCCATAGATATATATATATATATTAAAAGTTCAGAAAGTATTATCAATATTAAACAATAGTCAAAAAGGCAAAAAGTAATTTACAAATAATAAATTAATGATTTTGTAACTAAAGGGAAATCACTCCTGGATCATCTTAATAATGATATAGTAACAATAAAGGTACTTTAAATACTAACAGTCCTATCACATTTTGGAACTTTTCTATGCGATTTTCATGATGTTTTTATTTGTTAACCAATTCACACTTCATTGTGAAAATATTCGAATCATAAAACTATATTCATTTTGATTAGTTTCCATGACAATTGATAAGCTGGGAAAAGTTCAATCATTGTTTTAGACTTTGAAAGACAGTTGTAAAATTTTTAACAATTTTTCAGGTTTCAATGAGAGCAGGTGCCCTGACAAATACTTTAGCTTGGCAATGTGATTCAAGACTGAGAAAAACTATTTTCTACTCCTGTGAAATAAGGATATTAAAGAAAATATTACTAAAGCACATTAAACCGGGCCCAAGACCATATACAAGGAAAATTCTGGGAGAAATTTTATTCTTAAAAGTTCAGAATACACTCATCTGAGTAAAAAGTGAAAACTCGTGGTCCATAAAACGATTTTAGAATTTTCTAAACTGAGGTCAGATGGTCAAGGGGCAGTGTAAATCTCGTCCAGGACATATTTATCAACTTATGTCCCAAATCACTTAACTTCGATGTTTGAACATTATTCTTATCATAATCTATGATTAATTATTTAATAACCAACCAAGAAGTATAAAACGTTAAAAAATCAAGTATGCATCACGTTTTGTGGCATAAAAAGGGGAATAGATATATACTTTTTGAAAAAAATAAAAACGTCTTGTAAAATGCCAATACATGACTGAAGTCAGTAATTTATACATATAATATGTATAACGTATATAATAAACGATATTCAAGATACAAGTAAATTAGTATAAGTACATTAGATAAGATAAATGACTCAGAACATATACTTGGGCAAATGTACCAGACTAAATTTACACCGTCCCTATTGTTAATGTAAACAAAAGTCGTATGGCCAAAACAAGCCAATAGAGAAAGAAGTGTTGGCCTCCTAAACCTATTTCGCTCAAATAACACGTTTTTTTCAAAAGCCAAAGGATTTAATATGTCCCGAAAAACTCTAGGGTGACAATGACAATGCCATTTGTGTTTATCTATCCTGAGGCGAATATAGGGGGCAGCCATTTTTGCTGTTAAGAATTACTTAAGTCAGCTACATGCCGTACTTAAATATTTTATCACTTGGAAAAGAAATTTGTCTAAGAATTTCTTCATGGTCCACAACTTTACCCAAGTTGAGAAAATACTCAAGATTTGAGTAAATTCTTGAAGTTGAGTAAAAAAATTGTCTGAGAATAGTTTTATGGCCCTGGGCCCAGGCTAAATAGAAAATGCATCTGGCCCTCAGACAATACCTTGCCCCAAAAGGTTTGGTCTATGGGATGTTTCAACTGCAGCATGATAAAACAAAACACCTACCCACCCATATTGAAGAATTAAAAATAAATTCCCTCTTCATGATACAGATGTGTTAGATGTACTGGTAGACTGAGGGTCGAAAAAGATGATTTGAGGTTGTTTTGATTTAACTCATTCACCCCTTAAGACACATTTGGATTGGTCGAGATCATTGATTTACAGAAGAGTCCATTGTTTTTCAGGGTTTATGGGTTAAACACAATTGGACAATTATGTATGCGTACATTTGTAGACAAAAAAGGGAAAAATCCAAAAGAAGAAAAAATGAAAACATTACCCATATGAGATTGGAAGTTACAAAATAAAACCCCTACCAACAGTACATCATTTTCATAATAGTTTACTGAGAGCCAGATACTTTTCAGACGAGTATTTCAATTTCTAAGTACAGCTGAAAACCTTAACTCATACATGAAAACAACTTGACACTGTGATGAACATCTGTAAATCTTTATATTGCTATACAATCAACAGCAACATACTAGCATATTTAAAAAAAAGTACAAAATTTACTCTAGCGTCAGCTGTGAAAGACAAAAATTAAAAATTTATAATATTAGCAGAAAAAAAACACTGGTTACACTAACAACGATTATACAGTCTTAAACATTTGATTGACACTGATTAAATGACAAACGAATGCGACTTTAAAGTGACAAAACATATTACATGTATATAGTCTTGTGAGCTCTTGATGAGTAAAGATGAAATTTCATGTTAAATCTATTACTAGTGAGAGGGTGAATGACATAAAATATCTTTGATGCTCAAGTTATGTTAAATTTGTCTACATTTGTCCTATAATAAAAGGCACAGAGGTCCTATTCAGTCATAAGAATTTGGGCTCTACCAACAAATCTCTGACCCACAAGTTATGAAAGGGTCCGAGCTCTATTTACAAACCCCTGACCCACTGGTTATAAAAGAGTATGAGCTCTATCAACAAACCCCTGACCCACTGGTTATAAAAGAGTATGAGCTCTATCAACAAACCCCTGACCCACTGGTTATAAAAGAGTATGTGCTCTATCTACAAACCCTGACGCCACTGGTTATAAAAGAGTATGTGCTCTATCAACAAACCCCTGACCCACTGGTTATAAAAGAGTATGAGCTCTATCAACAAACCCCTGACCCACTGGTTATAAAAGAGTATGTGCTCTATCTACAAACCCCTGACCCACTGGTTATAAAAGAGTATGTGCTCTATCAACAAACCCCTGACCCACATGTTATAAAAGACTCTGTGCTATAATTAACAAATCTCTGACCCACTGGTTACAAAAGAGTATGTGCTCTATCTACAAACCCCTGACCCACTGATTATGAAAAAGTCTGGGCTCTTTTTACAAACCCTGACTCATCGGTTATAAAAGAATCTGAGGTCTATTTACAAACCTTTGACCCACTGGTTATGAAAAAGTCTGGGCTCTATTCACAAACCTCCAACCAACTAGTTTTAAAAGAGTCTGTGCTATATCTACAAAACTCCTGACTTGTTCTCAATTACTCTACCCTAGAGATGCTACCTACTTGTATTGTGTGTGTGTTTGCTCGAGTGTGTGTTGGCATACATTCTTCTTAAAACATTGTCTATACCATTCCCATATATTTTACAGAGAAATTTAACATAATTTAAGCATTTCAAAATAGTATGTTTAGATAAAATTTTAAACACCTTGTACAGAAGATATTCAACTAAAATGTTATTGGATTTCAAGGTGAGACATTTTGTTAAGACAACAACATTATGTTGCAGAAAAAGATTTATTTGCAAACTAATGGAAGGACATAAGAAGCATCAGAAAAATCAAAGTGCCCACAAAGTGAACAACAAAGCATCTGTGATGTCTTACGACAAACCAACTGCATCATCCTTACTCAAATTCTGCTCTGAAAATGAGCATAGTTAAAAAAATTAGAAAAGAAAGTAATGATAGCAACACCAAAATCAATCTTAGTCATAACAAGTTGAGAATAAAGATTTTCATATTCATGTGAAACCAATATCAATTTCCATCTTCAGAAAAGGCTTTTTTTTATATATTATATTTAAACAAATTAAAGTGCCTTCTGTAGCTTCTACTTATAATTAATGGGAAGTCCAATTATAAAATTACAGTTTCTAAATTTTTGTATTTATTTTAGAGTTGGTGGTGGATAGAATTACTATTGATAATTTATTTATTATTATTTGGTCTGGGGTCAATAATTCTGATTTCTCCATTTATACATTGGAGAAAACAAAAATGAAAATCCTTGATATAACTGATTGGCCAAAACTGATTCTCTTTAGAATCCACAATATTCAGAACATCTGGATGATTCATTTTGTTTATTGTTTATTCAAGAATATTTCACTCATAGGGAGACGTCACCAAATGCTGGCAAAGGGCTTCAACTTTTTGGCCTATGCTCGGCTCTTATGGCCATTGAGCAGTGAGGGTTCTTTAACATGCTGACACCTACTGTGACACGGGACCTCGGTTTTTACTGTCTCATCTGAAGGACAGGAAACCAGCCTGCCACCGGCTGGACTCGAACTCATGACCTCAGGATCAAGAGACAAGCACGCTACCGACTGAGACAGGCCGGCTCTGGATAATCCGTCAATAAATTTCAACAATACTTTTTCAAATTAGGAAAACAGTAAAAACAGAAATCATTTTAAAAGTTCTGATTTGACAACACATTTACACATTCAGAACATCTATACTATTCTTCTAAATACCTTAAACCCATATTTCTCAAAATTTACACAAGAATTATCAAAACACTAATTATACGAACCTTCTGTAAAAGCAGCATCAGCCATAACAAGCTGAAATATCTTAGGATATAGATGTTCCTTTTCTTGACCCAGAATCTTTGTGACTAACTTGGCTCCTTCCTCTATGTTTTCATCTTCATCTTCTTGTAAAGCCTTGAATAAAACAACATAAAGTTTATGGTGATGTCTCTGAAAATATGAAGCTGGATACCATTAAATTGTCTGATGTTTTATGCCCCAACAAAAATGATTCATTTATATGGAGACATCACCAGTTTTAGGTGAAGTACCACAAATTTCGACCTGTGCTAAAGACTGATGTCAATGCAGTGACATTTCTTTAAACTTCACAAAAATGATAAGTACCACATGTAGATGTGCAATAGGGTGGATTTTTTTCCAAAAATCGAAACCGTTGCCATGGAAACCGAAAAAATATGCGTTTTTTTGCAATTCTGTGTCCAGAGTAGAACTCAAGATATCTTCACCAATGCTGATGCAAAGTGGTGCCTTATGTTAAGTGATTTAAAAATGAACAGTCACTAAATGAGAAAGCATAATAATAATGAATTTGATCTAAAAATAATCTAATCATGTGTATACATTTTACCTGGTCTATTCATGTCTTACCTGTACAGTTTTGTAAACTTTTAGAAATTTACTACAGCCTAGCTCTGTTTCTAATTCTGCCCTTGACTCTTCAAGTCGACCAAACAGATCATAGCCATCATCATCGTCTCCAAACTGTGTGTCCACATCACTTTCATCTGTTTAATAAAGTACAAAAAGGATATTTCTATTGTAAGATGGCATGTAAGTTTATTACATTAAAAAGATCATATTTACAAAATTGTCAAATGAAAGTGGTTCTGCAGTGACTGAATGTACAGCAAAACTCTAATATAGCAAATTCAATTTCTAAAAATTTTGACAAACAGCAAATTGAAAATGATTCCCAACTTCATTGAAATTAAAATAAAACAACAATTTTTTGTCACATATTTTTGACTTTAATGACCACATCTAAATGTTTACTACTCACATAACCAACTGCCAACAAAAGTAAACAAATATTTCTTGAACAAAATGTGAACTTTGTAAAGATTTTTGTCACTGTGAAAATAGTTTGTAACTTGTCAATAAAAACCACATGTAGACATATTTGCATATTCAAATTGTCATTTTCTAAGTTTGATCTCCAAGCATCTATTGTTCTACCCTTATGCAATAACTGCACATAAAAAATTAGTTAGTTTATAATTTCATTTTGTTCTATCAATATTCAATGAACTGTTTATATAGCAAATCAAAATTTTCCTTACAAATACACATGGAATGATTATAATCCGGTTTGACCATGTTTTCTATATCTTATTTATAAAATGTAACACACCCAGGCATAGAATCTGTGCTAATGTTTAATGTTATTTTATTTGAATTCATAAAAAAAAAAACACCATGCAAGTTCTAGCACATATAGCATACATTATTTTACTGTTTTTGTTAAATCCAAGAAACTGTAATTTCATTTGAGGCATTAGCAGGTGTAGAATAAAATGTATTTATATTTTTGTTTAAATGTTGTTAAATGTCACACACAACAATTTTTCAGTCACGTTGTGACAGCCAGGTTTATATGCTGGAGGAGAGAACCTGGTTACATTGTATCCAAGAAGAGACCCCCCAGTCTATGCAAGTACACAGGCAAAATTTCTTATTAATCCACACTGACTAAGGGTAGAGACTTCATGCCACTCTGACATGGAGGCCCACAAGCTGTTGTTAAGGGTGAACTAGGACGACAAAAAGCTTTTGAACTTTGAATAAAAAAAAATTTGTGATGAAAAAAATGTTTTGAAACATTCCCACTTCATTTCCCCACACAGCAGACATATTTGTTCCACCAGAAAATAAGTCCCACAACAGGTATAAAAGGCGGATTAGTTATAGTGGTCGTCATTGTATATCTGTACTCATGATGCGAAATGTGCTAAGTCCCAGAGGCTGAATAAAACTCATGGCAGACACTTACCTGTATTTCTCAATAAAAATAAACGTATGTGCCTCGAGTGAAGTTTCCTGCAACGTACAAACAGCAAGAAACTCAGAAAATTAAGTTCATCCATAATAAATCCAAAAGTTATTCCATTATTACAAACATCAAGCACCTTCTAAAACAAAAACAAAGCAATCTGCTTCTTCTGTCATTCTGCCATTGAGCCATGATTTTTCTTCTGGTAAACAGTGAGGTGTTCCAAAAAACCGGAAGAAAAAACATGGCTCAGTGGCAGAATGACAGTAGGTAGCAGATCACTTTGTTTTTGTTTTGGGAGGTGCTTGATATTTAGTTTAATGGAATAACTTCTGGATTTATTATGGATGAACAATAAGTTTGTTGCTGTTTGTACGTTGCAGGAAACTTCACTCGAGGCACATATGTTTATTTTTGTTGAGAAATATAGGTAAGTGTCCCCCGTAAGTTTTAATCAGTCTCTGGGACTTAGCACATTTCACATTAGGACAGATCTTTTATTTAGGGGGTGGGTAAGGATTTTGATGTAGTCTAAATCATAGCCTTGAACATCAGTCTTAAAAAGTCAATGTTCTACATCTAACTTTATACAAATGGCTAAAAATGAATCTTTAAAGAATAAACTGTGGATCACTAAAGAAAGTTACAAATCATGGTAAGAGAAGTCATTAAATCAAATGTAAAAGTCAGGATATTTGGGGAAAAAATTGTACCTGATTGAAATAAGTCTGATGCTGGATCTGATATATTCTCGCTATCTACAGAGAAAGATCTTCCAACTATATTATCATCGTCATTTCCATTTTCCTCTTCATCATCTTCACCATTATCATCATCAAAATCATCACCTTCATTGGAATCTTGGTCATTGGAATTGGGGACTTCATCACTCTTTTTGTTGGAGGTTAAATCATCATCAGAGTTTACTTTTCTACTTTCATTTTGTTCATCATCTTTGTTATCATCCTTGCTTTTGTCATCTGATTTTTCATCTTTTACAGAATTACTGCTATCATCTATAAACAGATGTTTACAAATCATTTTATAATTTTTCAAAAACTTAATTTATTTAACCCTTTCAATATGATAGTGTCCTATAACGCCCACTAAATTTATTGTTCACTACTCACGATAACGTCCACGACCGCCTGGTAGAAGTACAACCGCGGATTACCAGAATGTTGTAAACTGCCTTGTGTTTCTCCATCAATGGCTTCACTTTCAATTCAGGTTTTTCCCACTTTCACTTTATGACCGGAAATCACAATTATAACGAGGTAGATGAGACTTTAGCCTATATTATCACATGTACATGTAATGGATGCCAGCGAAAATAAGCAAGTTACGACATATATAAAAATGCTTTTATTCTGAACTCAGTGACTGAAAGACTTTGAAAAGTGGCTGCCGCTTATGCATCCGAGATTTCCCCAAGATGTTTTCGATATTTTTCAACTCTGGTTTCAACTCTAAAAATGACATTTTAGTATCTGATTTGAGTGATGATTCTGCATGTGAACAACACGTAGACCCTATTTCTATGAAAACAGAATGCGATATAGATATCAATAAGATGTTAGCAATGACGATGATTTTACGGACAATTTCGATGCAGAAACCTCCTTCGTGGAACATGTGTCAACAAATAATTTAAATCAAAGTGTTAAATTTAACACATTTATAGCTGAAAATGTTGGTCCAACTTACAATTTGGATATTTTATCAAGTCACATGTGAGTTATCATATTTTCATCTCCTTTTTCATGATGAGTATACATACAATTTTTTTATATGAAACGCAAAGGAAAATTGTGTATACAATAAAATCTATACATGTATTTATAATGTTTCATTCAAAAGTTCTATTTGTACATTATTAAAATAAGATCATATTCTTAAAATTTCTCTCACAAATTTATTCATTCCACATCCATAAATTAAAAATCATACTGCACAGCAAAACAACATCATGATGAAAATATGCTACAGTGAGCAGACTGCAGAAAATGTAAACTGCTACAGTGTATAACGTCACTATGCAGCTGTGATGTTGCAGTATTGTAATGCAGTTTGATGTTGCAGTATTGTAAACTGCTACAATGTATAACTTCACTATGCAGCTGTGATGTTGCAGTATTGTAAACTGCTACAGAGTAAACGTCACTAAGCTGTGATGTTGCAGTATTGTAAACTGCTACAGTGTATAACGTCACTATGCAGCTGTGATGTTGCAGTATTGTAAACTGCTACAGTGTATAACGTCACTATGCAGCTGTGATGTTGCAGTATTGTAAACTGCTACAGTGTATAACGTCACTATGCAGCTGTGATGTTGCAGTATTGAAAGGGTTAACAACGATTAGCAAACAAATTTTAGAACTTATTTTCATGTCTCTTGTTGGCTCTGGTGTTGCCATGAGGGGAACTTATTGTGGGAGGAAACCGGAGTATCCCCCCCCCCCCTCCAAAAAAAAAAAAAAAAAATAAAGAGAGAAAAAACCAAAAACGCACAGGTCAAAAATGGTGACCACCATGCCATCTCTTATAATCTCCCTGTCCAATCTGAGAATCAAACTTGTGTGGAATTAGTGAGAAGGAGTTACACTAACCACTAGCTACTCGGACATCCATATTTGATAACTGTACATTATCCATGTTATCATAGCAGATATGTGCGTTTTTGGTTATGGATCCAATGAGGCGGGGAAGTTTATATTATATTGTTACATAAACATACAATTCTACATAGTTATATCTGCTAGATATTACATTGTATATAATGTTATATACACATACAACTATTCATGGTTAATGAGCCCACAAACTTAAGCTACTGATGATGATAAGACATGTAAACCTCACAACTCACCATTTTGACCCTCTTCCTGTATGTCTACTTCTTTGCTGCTGGACAGTCTAAACTTTTCCGCCTCATTGGATCCATCATCATCTGTGTTATGAAGTAACTGATCAACATCATGTGACATTACTTTACATACCAAACTACATTTTAACAGTACAGTAGAACACGTCTTAAAAGACCACTCTCATAAAAACCCACCTGTCTTCTGAGACCACATTCTGAAAACCACTTATCTAAGTGACCCTTTTTAAGTAATCCTAATTACATGTACATATAACATCTATAGAGAGGCCATAAACCATATTTCAATGGCAGATGGGGTGGTCTCTAAAGACAGGTGTCACTGTATTACTGAGGTGCAAAAGTCTAAAAATACTTCACCTATCTCCTGAGTTCTAACCCTAGCTACAAATAATCCTGACTCAATGGACATCAACATGATCAAAGCCCTTACCCTAGAAATACTGTATATCAAGTCTGAATAAAATTCAGTTCAAAGTAATATTAGCTGTGCTGCACTCAGAGTAATTAAGACACACCTGTACATAACATATCAATATAAAGTAAAAGGTAATTTTACCTGCGTTTCACTCACAAAATAATTAAGAGAAACACCTGTATCGTGTATATGAGAATTGTGTTGAGCCTCATATGTAAGGATTTGTCATTTGGAACACATATTGCACTATTTTTCAACATAATCCCCTTCAGTGTCTATAAATTTTTGCTAGTGATGTTTAAGAGCCTTTTAAAGAAGTCCCTTTCTTGACTGTCCAGAAAGTTCTCCACTGCATGTATGGCATCATCATTTGTTTGGAAATGGGTACCAGGAATGACGTTTTTTAATTTTAGGAATAGATAGAAGTCTGATGAAGCGAGATCAGGTGAGTAAGGGGGTGTTGAATCAATTGAAAGCCAGAATCATTAATGGCAGCCACAGTAATGACAGACCTGTGAGCAAGGGCATTGTCCTGTTATAACAGGACACTTTTACTGAGTTTACCTCTGTGTATGATCTTCATCTTTTCTCTTAACTGCCCAAGAAAGTGATGCATAATATGTCACCTATAACAATGTTGTGGACTTTAGTGACCATTTCTGGAGTTGCCACAGTTACAGGCCTTCCAGGATGGGGGTCATTCTAAAGACACTGCCTGCCACACTTAAATTCTACCATCCACCTTTTTTCTGTAGCATATGAACATGATAAGGGATATCCTCTCCTACTGTTGCTATCATGTCAGCATGAATAACCATTTTGCTCAAGTCACTTTGCCTTAAATAGTCAGAGAGCAGTAGGACTGAAAATGGCAACCCTGCTTAACTCCTTCAATACAAGGCTCGGAACTTATCAATCAACCTTCATACATGACATATTGATAAAACGTTAATGTCAATTTTACCTGTGCTGTACTCTTGAAGTAACAAGCTTTGCATCGTCTCTCGGACACTCAATAAATCTTCATAATCTTCGTCATCACTGAAATAAAACATGATGCATTAATGAGACATATTTTAAGTGGGACCATCAGATCAGTGACAAAGTAAAAATAAAAAGGTCTTGTTACATTTGATAGATTTAATGAAATATGAAAACAGTAAGGTATAAACATTTCCAAGTTTGAAGCTCTTTCACTTGTGGTACAATGGTTTAGGCAAGCATCACCATATTTTTGTTTTGTTTTGTTTGCTTTGTTTTTGTCCAAAATCAGACAAACAGACAGGGCAAAAACTATTTGTTTTTCTGTTGTAATGAAAAAAACAATGCTTCATAAGGCTGTTAAGAACAGATCTCCATGGCCGAGTGGTTAGAACATTTCAAGTCATTATGTCTCTCACTTTTAGTCAGCGCTGGTTTGAGCCCTTCTTGAACCAAAACTGATTTTGTAAGAAAGTTGACCAGTTTTATTACAGAGGGCCGATGGTCACTTCCTCAGGTACATTGTAACGAGATTTTCTCCTCCACCATTAAAAAACTGACCACCACCATACAAATGAAAAATTGTTTATTGCATCATAAACATCATTAAAACAAATCAAATAATACACATGTTAAGAGATATAACACATAATATACAATGTTATACCAACAAATTACCAATGTCAAGGTCAAATGGACTTACATATCATCATCTTGCTCCTCAACGTCAGCATCATCGCCCTCTTTAGAACTATCTCGTGGAGACTGACTTTTGTCCTCTGATTTATAATCTAAATTAAGTTTCATCTGATCGGCAACTTCTTCTCTTTCATCATCGTTGTCACTTTCATCCAACAAAACATTGGCCAACATGTTGGCTACCATTGCTTCATCCTAAGAATCAAATAATAATGATAAATAAAAGTACATTCATTAAATTCCATGTTGATATCAGATATTAAAGATGCCTTTCTATGTGTAAGGGAGGGACCACTTAATGATCATTGTTTTTTAAATCACCTCTTTTGTCTCTCTAATTAGTTAAGGTTTGAACCTTTTGGAACTTCTTGAGTCCAATGTAACTAGCTTTTCTCCTATAACATTGAAGTGTAATCAAAGATTACAAGTTTCACCTCACACCAACATATTTTTCAATACTTACCAACTAGAATTTGGTAGAGTAGATCTTAAAACTGTAAGACATCTTATAACTGAAATATTGTTGAGTGTGGCCTTAAATACTGATAAGATAAAGAAATACTGTTCATAGTGAATACTGATCAATTGTTTTTCTCAAAGCTTGGCATATCATGGACAACAGCATACTGCAGGCAACCTCTTTACATCAGTATCCATTCAGACCATTGTTAGTACCGGTAAATCATTTTACCTCTTCCTTTAGTTTATCTAAGTCATCAAAGCTCTGTCTTCGAGTTCTCTCCATCACAGATTTTTTCTCAGCAGTGTCAGACAGTTTGGATAAATCTGGTTCTGAACATGTCCGAAGCATCTAAAATAATGACAAATATATTATAAGTTTAACAGTATGAACATAATAAAACAATGAAAAATATATTGTGAGAGGTTTACCAGTATAAACATAATAAAACAATGACAAATATATTGTGAGAGGTTTAACAGTATAAACATAATAAAACAATGAAAAATATATTATGAGAGGTTTACCAGTATAAACATAATAAAACAATGACAAATATATTGTGAGAGGTTTACCAGTATAAACATAATAAAACAATGACAAATATATTGTGAGAGGTTTACCAGTATAAACATAATAAAACAATGACAAATATATTGTGAGAGGTTTAACAGTACAAAGATAATAAAACAATGACAAATATATTGTGAGAGGTTTAACAGTACAAAGGTAATCAGAATCGTCTGTTTTGTCATTATTATGTTAACCATTCTGTATCAGTACAGATGTGCAAAGAAATTATGTGGTATTTCAAGAGTAAAAAATTCCATTTAGTTGACAAAACGTATGATTTCTAGGTATTTATCAAGGTCACAGTCACTGACCTTGTCATTTTTTGGTACTTTTCTGATAAGTATGTATTTTAAGAGTAGTAAATATGGCATGTTAATCATTTTGTGAAAAAGTAATTCAAGTCAGTAAAAAATATTCTCCAACTAATCATATGTATCACATGTCAAGAATTCTGTCTTTTCATTAGTCAGAGTTATCTCCCATGTAAGCAGGTATAGATTGTGACGTCATGTCTTTACGTGACAAAACAACGTTGTTTTTTCACAAACGTATGACGTCACAATTGATAACTTTTCTCATTTTAAGCAAAAACAAATGATACCACAATCGATACCTGCTACAAGGGGTGGTAATTCTGGATAATGAAAATACCTAATAGGACACAAGAGTGCAAAAATGTATATTACTGGCATTTCCACTCTTTCTGATTAATGCTTTTAAAACACATTTTTTTTCTAACACAAACAAGAATTTTCCTACTTCTAAAATTCTGGGTCCAGGGTCCGAAAAATTGGGAAGTATACTAAGTTTTATCTAAAACAGAAAAAACCTAATTTGAGAAATTTCTTTGAAAATAAATCAATTCCTTTTTATGAGACTTCAATTGGGAATTTATGCATATTTGGGGGACAATATAAGCCATTTTTGCATTGGAAATAGGTCCTGTAACCGGACCAAAAATGGTCTAGGAAAATCTCTGACAAATCTTTATATACACAAACTTACCTGTGCATTTCCTATGTCAAACTGCCCTGCAGTCAATCCCAACAGTAAACTGGTGTTCTTTTTATCTCTGTAAAGTAAAGCATACTATACTGAACATTTTTTTGTCTCCTTTCTTTTTTTTGTATATGTTACTGAAAAATCTTGGCCATGGTCAAACTTATGCTAGCCCTTATTAATAGAAAGCTTTATTATAGATTAACATTTGATGACTCATGGCGTTTGAGAGAAACCAAAATGTTGCAAATAGACAAACAAATAACTGACAAACGGACTAAAAAACAAACAGACAGACAGACAAAAAAAGAAATAATATGCCACCCTGATCTTCAATCTCAACTGGATAAAATTTTGAAATAAAATAACATTACATCAAGTTTTAAACCATTTTAACTCAGAATTTAAAACAAGAATGAAACAAAATGAGCCCTATTGGATGCCCATGTTCCAACCTTATCTACACTACTAGTTACACAAAGAGGATGGTGTGGGGGAGGGGGTGAACAGGATGGCATAAAATGTTCAAATTTTGATTACACAGAGATACTTCAAAAGAAATCTGATGAGAATAGGACTTGCAAGTTGAAGAAATTGTGATTTCAGAATGCTTACCAAAGATACAAAAACACAACAATAGACAACAACAGATCTCAAGACACTCGTGTAACCATGATAACTGAAGTGACCTAATATGCCATAATATTTACTTACCCTTTTCTCTCTGTGGTCTTACTGGCCACATTCTTGATGTCATTTCCAGTTTTCTGTTCAGTCAGTTTACTTTTGCTTTCTTCATCTTTTGACTCCACTTTCTCAAACAAGCTCCCTTCTCCCTCAGACTTCACAGCTTCCTGGACCTTTCCTTGTGAAGCTATTAACATAAAACATGAAAACCTTCATAACAGATTTAAATATATCAAAATGATTTAATTGAAGTTTGAGAAGGATACCCTGCCAAAACCAAAAGTTTCCACCTATCCATTTATTTACAACTCCACCGTCATTAACCTCAAAATTATTTGTAAGAAAGTGTTGATCCACCTAAGAAAAAAGGACAAAATTGTCCTGACCACTCAACGGTAATGACAACATGGTACAAATGAGACAGGATCTAATACATACAGATTTGTATAAAGATTTAGAATATATCCATTGGGGGATGATAGGAGAGAAGTAGTGAACTATCAATATGTCCCAGCCATTAGTTAAATGGAATTTAGAGAAAGGGCTGCAAACCTATCTTTACAAAATCTCTAAATATATTATCAGTTTGATAATTTTAACACTACACTTAGTTCTTTAGAAAGGTGTAAAAGTAAAAATCACTGAAATTTAGCTCACACTCCAGATAAAAAACTAGACAGAGAAGTATTAAGTACCTACATAGGCCAATTAAGTGTTATTATTATTATTTATCTTGTTTTGTTTTCCTGGTACTTTACAGCTATATGGCGTTGATCAAGTTTCAGTGATTGATGAGATAAACACAGTAACAATGTATCTGAAAAATTACCGCTGGTGTTATACGGTATTTTTACCTTGTGATAGATTAATCCCATGGTCATTCTTTCAAAATAGCTTGACCAAGAGGTCTTTTTATGGTACAATACATTGACCCCAAGGGTCATTGTGTTGAGCCCCCACTCGTAATATATTGAATCCCCCTCTTATTATATGATTACTACCGGAGGCCTTTCAAGAGTGACCTAGCAAATTTTACCAAATAATTAGCTCGTCTTCGGACACTACTTAAGATTTACACCCACAAGAAGAGAGAAAAGTTGTGGTTTCAAGCACTTTGCTCTAACCACTGTTCTACAAAGGACTCTGAACAATTTTAAAAGTCAATTTTATTGTTCAGTCATTTAACAAGCAAAAAAAAAAACAAACCAAATTAACAAAAACTTTGTAAGAGAAAAACATGAACTCAATTTTTAAACAAAATTCAAACTAACCAAATGGGGCATCAGGCTTTTTCAAAAGAACAGGTTTTGGCAAGACTAATGGCTTGGATGCTGTTGTAGGCTTTACTGGAATGGGTGGCTTTTTCTTGTCAGCCTCATTTTCATTTTGAGACTGTAACTTATTAGAGGCTTCTTTTGCCTGTTCAGAGGATAGTGATTGGCTAGTATCAGTAGATGGCTTTGATTGGTCAATTTTGGGGTCAGATGATTCTTGTTTTGTTGGTTCTGATTCCTTATTGGTTGTTTCTTTTGTTGTGCTTTCTGATTGGTTCTGATCAGCTGGTGATTCTATGAACAATATAATTACAACATTTAACATGCAAAGAGATAAAAAATAAATACATCTACATGATATAAAAGACAAAACATTACAACATACATCAAAATTTGAAAATTTAAACAAATCAGAAATAAAACTATATTGAAATTAATACATGTAATATACCGAGAGAGAGAGAGAGAGAGAGAGAGAGAGAGAGAGAGAGAGAGAGAGAGAGAGAGTCAGACAGACAGAGAAACAGACAGACAGACAGAGAGACAGAGACAGAGAGGGACAGAGAGACAGAGAAAGACAGACAGAGACAAAGATGGCGACAGAGAGTAGCTTAATACAAAAGTGTTTACAGGGCTACATGCAAAACAAAACAAAAACTTAAAAATGTTTACACAAATGTGTATGATGACAGACTTTTTCTTGATAACTGTGGTCCTATAACATGGCAAAATAATATAGATTCCCCGAAAATGAGGTCAGGAAGCAATCAGTTACTTTGACAACATCAATAAATTTGCGCAAAACAGTATCATTTTTATGTCTCAAGTTACAGGACCGCAATTTTTGAGAAAAGTTCAATAGATAGTGAAAGAACTAAATAGGTGTGGCTGAGGTGACTAGAAAACCTGTCATATCAAAGTGAATACATTTCAGTTTCTGTAGATTACTGCATACTTCTATGAGAGTGTCACAAAATCATGATGTCATGATAATGACTACAATGAGAAGATGTATATCATCACCAGCTATGAACAGAATACTGTAGAATCAGAAAATTTCATTGTGGTTTTTATTTTGTTGATATCTTTGCTTTCGTTTGTCAACAAAATTTGAACTGTGACAAAAATTTAAATAAATTATACCTAGTAATAGTGATAGATTCATTTACAAACAGACACAATGTAGATACTTTATTTCAACAAAACTTAATGTCAAAGAATTGAAACTTGAACCCCATGATATTTTCTGATTCTTCAGTATACCATGTACATGATGTAGTCACCTACTGTTTTTGAGATTTTTATGTAGGTTGGTTGGGTCAATTCAAACAAATCTTACTTTATTTTTAACTTGATTCTTATGAAAATATAATTGAAGGGGGAACTGGTGGTCAGCTTTCATAAAGATATAAACATGCAGGATGAAAATATGTTAACCCATTCACCCCTAAAGATACATTTGGACTGGTCTCAATCATTGATTTACAGAAGAGTCTATTGTTTTTCAAGGGTTGATAAGTAAAATGGCTTATACTAGTGTTAGTTAATTGTATATTATGCACTAATGAATTGCTAAATGATATTATGTGAGTAGTAAGAATACAGCACTAAACAAAAGTTACTACTTCGGGATCAGTTAGAAGTTTTCATAGAAGAAATGACTCCAAATGTTGCACTGGGTGAAAAATAATATCACTCTGCTTCATGACAGAACACTTTAGTTCTAAATGTAAAAGATGCACAGTAGTTTTTGTAATTTTTATTCTTATACTTTAAAAGATTTTTACAGATAGTGCATTTTATAATAAAAAATGAATTCATTTCATCTGAGCTTATCAATTAAGTGATATATAAAAAATAATACACTTTACTAAGAAGTAATTTTTCAAAAATATTTCAAATTTAAATTTTACATGCCAACATTAGGCTTAATATGCCATTTTAAATTTAGAAAGACAATTATGCAGAACAGACTGCTAATGACCCCCTAAGCTGTAGTGTATGGATGACTTTTTATGACGACCATGAACTATCTAACAAGCACTTAAGCCATACCAGTACAGTGGAACCTATCTTGAAAGACCACCTGTCTTGTGAGACAACAAATCAAAAACTACTCAGTTAAATGATCTCCCCAAGACAGGGTCCACTGTACAACCCGTAGCTATAGCAACAACTGTAGGACTGGCCAATACATGCAAGGTACAAGCAGTATAAAGTACAGGTGTACCTGATATCTCTAACACATTTGACAAATTTGGAGGCACTTTGCATACAACTGGTTTATCAAGTGTGATGGTGGCTCCGATTTGTTTGTTATTTTCTGTTCAGAGGACACAAGACAATAATGTTATAATCATGGACAATAATAAGCATTCTGATAGTATTGATGAATCAATACATGTCAGTACTGATGAATCATTACACGTCAGTACTGATGAATCATTACATGTCAGTACTGATGAATCATTACATGTCAGTACTGATGAATCAATACATGTCAGTACTGATGAATCAATACATGTCAGTACTGATGAATCAATACATGTCAGTACTGATGAATCATTACATGTCAGTACTGATGAACAACAAATATGTAGTACTGTAAAATTGTTATCAAGTAGATCATAAGCAAAACATTACTGACAACAAATATAGACAAAACCTATTACCTATGTAAATAGAAAGGAAATTTTATTATAGTCCAAGTCACATTAGATAGGAAATTTAAAAATTGATTTGTAAAGCAATTCATTGTCTGAATTAAAAAAAAAATTGTTGATATCATTGGACAACAAAATAGTATATCCTATACCTTTTCTGCAAACTGTTTTCATTGCTTGATCATTTAAATTCATGAAAATACTTTTCGTACAAGAATCTCTGTGTTGACCATGAGATGTCAATAACTTAGTTCATGTAATTATCTTCTCCCCACAAAAGAGCAATAAAGGGGAATAACTCCCAATAACATTAAGTTATAATAGGGTAATTTTATCCTACATTCAGTCTGATAAAACAAATGCTCCTCTTTTTTCACTTCCGTTTTCTAGCTTCAACAAATAGCCACCATGCTTCAGGGATAAAATCATTGTGAATATCTCAAACAGAAAGAATTAATTTCATTTGTCATTGGCATGGATAAATTACACAGAATACCTAGAATACCGCTAAGTTAAAATTAACAGGTAAGTATCAACCATTTTAATTTAATCTACCAAAACGATAAGACATGTTCAATGTGACTTTGACTATAATATTTTCCTGCATCCATGAATGGCTTATTTAACTCTCTTGTAACAGATCACTTTTATTATCAACAAATGCAACTGCACTCCTGTTTTCATCTTCTCACCTGTACACAAGTACATTCCAACAATAAGAATTTATACAAACTATCAAAATATACAAGAAATATATATATCTTTATCTTACCTTCTTTTTCTGTTATTTGGTCACCCGCACCTTTGATAACAATTGTCCCTTTCTGTATTGCTGGTTTAGATATTGTGACAGTGGCACCTATAGCTTTAGTGGCTTCTGTGGTGGTGGATTCTGGTGTGTTAATGCTGTCGTCTATGAAAAAGTACAAACCAGGATTCAAAATTAGGTATTGAAATTAAGTAAAAAGAGCTGAACATTTATATATTGTTGACGACTCTTAATTCAATTCTTCCTGGTATTTAATTTTTTAAGTCTAACCTCAATAATTAGAGGTCCAAAGGTTTTCTGGGGCCCATATTACAAAAGATCCTAAGTTTTGAACTTGGTCTTAGGACCACACTCATGACCTGTGACCATTTTACAAAGAATCTGAACCTTGTTCAAATCAAGTTCTGACTTTATGAATACCCAGAGGCAGACCATAGACCTCAGTCATCAATGTAAGTGTCATTAATTATCTTAATACCCAGAGGCAGACCATAGACCACAGTCATCACTGTAAGTGTCATTAATTATCTTAATACCCAGAGGCAGACCATAGATCTCAGTCATCACTGTAAGTGTCACTAATTATCTTAATATCCAGAGGCAGACCATAGATCTCAGTCATCACTGTAAGTGCCAATAACTATCTTAATACCCAGTGGCAGACCATAGACCTAAGTCATCACTTTAAGTGGCATTAATTATCTTATTACCCAGAGGGAGACCATAGACCTAAGTCATCACTGTAAGTGCCATTAATTATCTTAATACCCAGAGGCAGACCATAGACCTCAGTCATCACTGTAAGTGCCATGAATTATCTTAATACCCAGAGGCAGACCATAGACTTCAGTCATCACTGTAAGTGCCATTATTTATTTTGTCATCACTGTAAGTGCCATTATTTATTTTAATACCCAGAGGCAGACCATAGACTTCAGTCATCACTGTAAGTGCCATTAATTATCTTAATACCCAGAGGCAGACCATAGACTTCAGTCATCACTGTAAGTGTCATTAATTATCTTAATACCCAGAGGCAGACCATAGACCTAAGTCATCACTGTAAGTGCCATTATTTATTTTGTCATCACTGTAAGTGCCATTATTTATTTTGTCATCACTGTAAGTGCCATTATTTGCTTTGTCATCACTGTAAGTGCCATTATTTATTTTGTCATCACTGTAAGTGCCATTATTTATTTTGTCATCACTGTAAGTGCCATTATTTTGTCATCACTGTAAGTTCCATTGTTTATTTTGTCATCATTGTAAGTGCCATTATTTATTTTGTCATCACTGTAAGTGCCATTATTTTATTTTGTCATCACTGTAAGTTCCATTATTTATTTTGTCATCACTGTAAGTGCCATTATTTATTTTGTCATCACTGTAAGTGCCATTATTTATTTTGCCATCACTGTAAGTGCCATTATTTGTTTTGCCATCACTGTAAGTGCCATTATTTATTTTATCATCACTGTACGTGCCATTAGTTTACAAACATACCTGACTTTTCACTTGACATTGTACCCTCCATTATAGGAGCATCTTTCAGAGCTCTTACAACTGTGCTACTGGGTCGGCCCCACTGTCGCCTAGCAGCCGCAGCAGCAAGTTCGTTGCTTTCCTCTACTGATCGATGTTTTACAACCTGGTCCCTGGCAGATGTGACTGAAAATAACAATTTTACAAACTTTCAAAAAATTTTGTTGATAGTAATCTCCAAAGTGGAAACTGACATTTTTGTTATACTCCTAGACAAGACAGAAAATACCCTCTCCTAGACAAGATAGAAAATATCCTCAAAGGTGAATAAGTTTAACGATTATTTAACAATTACTGACATTGCTACACAGAAATTAGCATTCAACATGTTCAAGGAAGAAAATATAAATCTCTTCACTTTTGTTTGTTCATTTGTTTTGTTTTTTTTTTTTACTTTTTGTTTTTGTTTTTTTTTTATTTGTTTTTAGACATATCAAATATGATGATGGAATATAACAATGCCCTCAGTCCTACCTTCCATTTGTGATGCTGTTTGCTCTAGTGGGAGATTTTCCAGTTTCAATCCTTCACCCTCACCCCACTTGGACCTCGCCGAGTCTGGAACAGGGGATTCTTCTTTCACTTCTGGTTTTGCTGGAGCACCCCATTTCCCTCTGGGATCACCCTAAAAATATGTCAGATATTCTTTATACTTGAAAAGTTTTGAAATAAAAAAATATCAATACTTCGTGACTTAACTCTGAATTCATGGAGGGAATTTCACAAGTCAACACAATTGCAAAACATCTATGGTTCAGAGCAGATCTTTATCTGAAAGTAATAACAGTATACAGTAAAACATGAATATAACAAACTTGGTTTGTACAAATTCATGCACATAGCAAAACAAAAAGTATTCCCCGATTGCACCTCTATATATTCTTAGTTGAAAAACAATTTTACAATGAATTCTATATAATGAATTTTTGCTTTTAACATACCAATTTCTATGTCATTTGATGCCTTAACCAACATCTTTTATAGAAATATAAGAAAGTCATCACTATCGTTTAAACAACTGTCAATTCTTAACTTTTTGCCAAGCAAAAATTAAGTAAGTTGTGTAAATAAAAAGTAACAAAAAAAAGTTCCTGTTTAGCCTAAATTTAGAGTGAATTTTTCTTCACGAAATTTGTTTTAACCCTTCATCCCACTTCGCTATAACTGTATAACAAACTGTCCATACAACAAAATTGAACAATAAGGTCCCTTGAACTTCATTACAGGCGAGTTTTACTGTATTTAGTTCACATTGACATTTAAAGTCATTAACCCCTTAAAGACATATTTGGACTTGTCTAAATCATTGATTTACAGAGGAGTCCATTGGTTTTCAGGGGTTGATGAGTTAGAACCAAGATATTTGAGAAACACCATGCCCCAGACACCATTCTCCCAATTTGTGAACAAACTTTTATAATGTATATAATGTATACAGAACTTGTATAATGTATATAGAACTTGTATAATGTATATAGAACTTTTATAATGTATATAGAACTTTTATAATGTATATAATGTATACAGAACTTGTATAATGTATACAGAACTTTTATAATGTATATAGAACTTTTATAATGTACATGTATATAGAACTTTTATAATGTATATAATGTATACAGAACTTGTATAATGTATACAGAACTTTTATAATGTATATAGAACTTTTATAATGTACATGTATATAGAACTTTTATAATGTATATAATGTATACAGAACTTGTATAACGTATACAGAACTTGTATAATGTATATAGAACTTTTATAATGTATATAGAACTTTTATAATGTATATAATGTATACAGAACTTGTATAATGTATATAGAACTTGTATAATGTATACAGAACTTTTATAATGTATATAGAACTTTTATAATGTACATGTATATAGAACTTTTAATGTATAATGTATACAGAACTGTATACAGAACTTGTATATGTATGTTTATAATGTATACAGAACTTGTATAATGTATATAGAACTTGTATAATGTATATAGAACTTTTATAATGTATATAGAACTTTTATAATGTATACAGAACTTTTATAATGTATACAGAACTTGTATAATGTATATAGAACTTTTATAATGTATATAGAACTTGTATAATGTATATAGAACTTTTATAATGTATATAGAACTTTTATAATGTTTGTAGATGGAAAATCATGGAATTTACATACTTTCTGATTTAATCTCTTTAGAATTTCTTCTTTCTGCTTTTGCAAGTCACTCCTGTAAATAACATAAATACATGATAAAAAATAATAACACAATCATTTTATCACCAAGATTACACAGAAATCAACTGAAACACAGTCAACTCTGAAATGGGCATTTATAATGAGAAATTTTATTACTCTCAGTTTTTTTTTTTTTTTTTTTTTTTTTATATTGGTTTTTAAATCCAGATCTTCAAAAACACATAAATAATGTATAAAATGAAGAACTAAAATTAAATCTATTCTGTACAATTATCATGAAGGAATGGAAATAGGACAAAGTCCAAAATTATGATACGAAAAACAAGTAAATGTCAGAATTGCTGTTTAAAATTATTTTTCAGTCAGAACTTTTCTATGGGTCGGTCAAAATCATCACACAAATTTTGAAATATTTTCTTATTGTTTTGGTGACATGCTAACTCCTTTTCCACTCCCTGGACATTGCAATGCTAAAATCATATCAAAGTCATTCACTTAAAATATGATAATGGTAATACAACTTCTCTGAGACGTGAATTATGAGGGATGGATCACTGCCAAATACTTGATTATGTATTTTTGTCCAGTGCAACTAAAGGAGATGCATGCTTTCCTAAAATCTTTAGAAACAATAACAGACAGCATTGCTATACTGACTTCTCTGTGGATACAGGTTCCGGAGTCTTTGACTTTGCACCGATGGCATCCAGAATTCCAGTCATACCAACTGCTGGGGCCGCATCTGGGTGTGGTTGAGGTTTGGGGGGTTCAGCTCCTATTGCATTTAATGCTCCTGTGATGCTTGCAGCTGGTGCTGGTTTCATGGCTACAGGCCTTGGTGCTGGTACTGGTCTATGAGGAATAATATGTTGTATTTTACTACATAGCTTTCAACACAAATAATATTTTGTCTCACATATTTTCCTAAAAAATTATGTCTGACCAAATGTCTACAAAAAGACTACTACATCAATAATATGAAAACTCTACAAACAAGCATTCAGTAAATTTTGATGAATCAATACATTTCCCATTGGCACACACAGTCAGTATAAGCACACACTTCTTATTGGCGCACACTGTCAGTATAAGCACACACTAGTTATTGGCGCACATAGTATAATCACACACTTCTTATTGGTGCACACAGTCAGTATAAGCACACTTCTTATTGGCACACATAGTCAGTATAAGCACACACTTCTTATTGGCACACAGTCAGTATAAGCACACACTTCTTATTGGCACACACAGTCAGTGTAAGCACACACTTCTTATTGGCGCACACAGTCAGTATAAGCACACACTTCTTATTGGCGCACAGTCAGTATAAGCACACACTTCTTATTGGCACACACAGTCAGTGTAAGCACACACTTCTTATTGGCACACACAGTCAGTATAAGCACACACTTCTTATTGGTGCACACAGTCAGTATAAGCACACACTTCTTATTGGCACAAACAGTCAGTATAAGCACACACTAGTTATTGGCGCACATAGTATAAGCACACACTTCTTGTCGGTGCACACAGTCAGTATAAGCACACTTCTTATTGGCGCACATAGTCAGTATAAGCACACACTTCTTATTGGCGCACAGTCAGTATAAGCACACTTCTTATTGGCACACACAGTCAGTGTAAGCACACACTTCTTATTGGCGCACACAGTCAGTATAAGCACACACTTCTTATTGGCGTACACAGTCAGTATAAGCACACACTTTTTATTGGCGTACACAGTCAGTATAAGCACACACTTCTTATTGGCGTACAGTCAGTATAAGCACACACTTCTTATTGGCATACAGTCAGTATAAGCACACACTTCTTATTGGCGTACACAGTCAGTATAAGCACACACTTCTTGTTGGCGTACAGTCTGTATAAGCACACACTTCTTATTGGCGTACACAGTCAGTATAAGCACACACTTCTTGTTGGCGTACAGTCTGTATAAGCACACACTTCTTATTGGCATACACAGTCAGTATAAGCACACACTTCTTATTGGCGCACACAGTTAGTATAAGCACACACTTCTTATTGGTGCACATAGTCAGTATAAGCACACACTTCTTATTGGTGCACAGTCAGTATAAGCACACACTTCTTATTGGTGCACACAGTCAGTATAAGCACACACTTCTTATTGGTGCACACAGTCAGTATAAGCACACACTCCTTACTGGTGCACACAGTCAGTATAAGCACACACTCCTTACTGGTGCACACAGTCAGTATAAGCACACACTTCTTATTGGTGCACACAGTCAGTATAAGCACACACTTCTTATTGGTGCACACAGTCAGTATAAGCACACACTTCTTATTGGTGCACACAGTCAGTATAAGCACACACTTCTTATTGGTGCACACAGTCAGTATAAGCACACACTTCTGATTGGTGCACACTGTCAGTATAAGCACACATTTCTTATTGGTGTATACAGTCAGTATTATACTTCAAAACTACCATCTGTCTGACTACAATGTTTTACAACTTCCTGTAAACATGTAACTGGTTGCAATGTATAGTTAAAAATCAGGGGAAGGTAACTCTTGTACCCATCATTCTAAAGAGAATCACCTAAAGTATTTGACATTTCTGTTATGACATCTAAATAATCAAGATATATCTACATGTTAGTTTCAGTTTTTTAATATTTACAAAATACCAAAAAATCTCTTTATAATGCCCCTCCTTTCATTTGCCACCTCACTTCATGCCACGATTTTTGATAGTCTAGTTCTCCCGGTAATTTCATTTAAGGTTTTCCTCAACCTATTGCCAAACTCCTTCATAATGCCAGGTTTTGGTTAAACCAATGGTGGCAGTGTAACAAGGTTTCACTGTACTTCATTTTACTCAATGATGTAGCTTTTATAAAAAATACAATATTTATAATCTAGCCATAATATCTCTCATTTCTACTGTATTGTAATACAAGAGTTGTGGGAATACAACACAGGTTTTATATTTTTGCCAAACAATCATTAAGCTCTTACCTATTTCCTTCATATTTCTTCGCCTGGAAACAGAAGTGGAAATAACAAGTAATCAGTGAAGTAAAATGGTATTTTCATAGCAAAAATAATTTTCCAAGCTTTCCCAGAAAAATACATTTGACATTTAGACTTATTTCCCCATTTAAGGCATCGTGGCTGCCCTTGGTACTCCACGACAGCATTTAGTCACTCCCACAAAACGGTGAGAGGTACAAACCAGCCTCTGAATGGTTACAAAACTTTTTTGAAAGCTAGTGTATTGTTTCATGCGGTGGAAATCTTGCGTGTCATTTTTCAAATTTCGGGACATTGAACATTTATGGAAGGGAATATTAAAAAATCGGGAGAAAGAAGGGTTTTTAAAAGAATGCTTGGGAAGTTGGGAAACAGGGCCAAAATAGGGAGTCTCCCACGGAAATCGGGAGAGTTGGCAAGTATGCAACACACAGATGTTAAGAATAAAGATTGATGATTTAATAGGCAATTGATAGATAGAACAGAGTTTATTTGAAGTCTGCATATATATACTATTATTGTACGATTTATCAAATACAATACAGAGATATATTCCATGGGTTGTAATTTTCATGTTTTTCTCTCCTGAAACAATCGCGTATATGTAATAACTTACACTAATATCTGGTCATATTATGTATATATGTATATATATATATATATATATATATATATATGTATAATTTCATTAAAAGTTATACACTGTTTCTTAAATTCACGGGGTTGTCAACACCGAATATTAACACCGCGAGTTATTTTCCCCCTGTACAGATCTTTAAATACAAAAAGTATTATTCTTTAATTCTGTCGACAAGAAAGTGTTAACAATCATATTTTGATTGAATGTTTTTGTGTTAATGTTTTGGGGTGTTTTTGTTGACAAAAAACAAATCTTTGAGTTAGAATTTTACTATTGGTGTCTGAAGCTGTAAATTTTTTTATATCAACAGTAATTTATGTCCTGTTCTACGTTTGTTCATGGCAAAATCGAGTTGAAAGGTAAAACTATCAGAATAATAATGATTGTTACAGGCAGGATGACTGTACTCATATGACACTTCTCCGGAAGTAATATTTACCAGTTTGTCTTTCATATGTCTATCACGATCAAACAATTCTCTTCTCTGCTGATCAAGCTGCTGTCGCAGTAATCGTGCTCTATCATCTGCTTGTTGCTGTAACAAAACATAGAATTTGAAAACTCTGAATTAATAAAACATATTTCAGGCAGAAACAAAACAAAAACAAACAAAATTTGAAATAAACAAATTGACATGCTAAAAACGTCATATCCAGTATTGTTTATAAAATCACATTTCAATGATATTGACTTCTCAGCCTTAAGTCATTCAATGAACCTGGCTTTAATGATGTCTGACCTTGAAGATCATTAGTCAAAGAATATGATGACTGATATTGGAGATCATTAGTTTAAGTTGATGACAAATGACCTTGAATATCATTAGTTTAAGATGACGACTGACCTTGAAGATCATTAGTCTAAGATGATGAGAACTGACCTTGAAGATCATTAATGTACGAGGATGATGACTGACCTTGAAGATCATTAGTCTGAGATGATGATGATTGACCTCGAAGATCATTAGTCTAAGATAATGACCACTTTTTGGAAACATATTTTAACATGTGTTTTAGAACCACTGTGTTCTCAAGAGCTAAGCCATTCACAAGTCCCACGACTCTAGAAAATATTGTCAGTTGTCAACCATAATCAAACCAATCACGTGTTTCAGTGAAATAAAACAGAATACCAAATTTTGTTAAAATGTTAGGAAAAAAAAATTGTTATTTGACTGAATGATGTAAAGACAAGCAGATGGTCAAAAATACAATAATGTATACACCTCCCAACCAACCCCCAAAAAACCCTGTTACAATGTACCTGGGAAGAGACCACCATTCCAGCGAGGCTCAAAACTGCTTTGACCAGAGGTGAGAGACTTAATGATTCAAAGCATGATGCTTTAACCACATGGCCACCCCTATTTGAAAGGCATGTTGATGTTATATGTCAAACCAAACTTGATTCATTATGAAAAAAAAACCAAATAAACAAATTGTTTCTTAATTCAGAAAAAAAAAACAAAAACAAAACAAAACATACTCTCAATGCCTCTATTTTCTTCTTTCTCATGTCGGCATCATTCTTGGCCTGGAATAAATCACAATGTTATAAAAGTAGATAAAAAAAATTTATCATGGAGTCTTGCATAAGTATAGTCCCCTGCATATTTGCAAGGGAGACAACTTGTTCATGTCAAAGATCAAGGTCAACTCCTTCTTGAAAAGGATCCTTCTTCTTTTTCAATAAAATATCCCTGTGATATTTCAGTTTTAAAACATGATTTTGATATTCATTCATTCTCAACAATTTAAAAAAATTTAAATTCACTTTATTTTAACAACAAAAATTATCTCCCCCTGAACTCGTTTTGTGTGATTTAAAAAGCAATGTACACTTACTGTGGCGTCATCTCTCTGTTTATCGTGTATATTCTTTCTATCTATGTAGTTGTTCTGTCTTATCTGTCTCAGTCGTTCTAAGTATTCCTATAAGATTTAAAATACAGTCTTTTTATATATACAAGCCACAATGTGAAAAGCTAATTCTTAAAACATGTAAAAAGTATTTATAAAAGAATTTATTGTATGTTCTTTAACTTAACAAAAATTAACACTATACATACAAGTCAAATAATCTTACAGTAAATCTGGAAATTTTGGACTTTATTTCAGCAAAACACGGGATTTTAAGTTATTTGCAAGATATTGTTTTCACGATTTCAAAATACTCTTATATGTCTTTTAGATAAATCAAATCCAAAACATTGCATTGTGCCTTTTAGTTTCAATTTCAGCATCAGGTAAGAAAATTAAGCAAAAATTATGTTTTTTGCAAACAAGAGCTCTTGGAAATTATGCGTAAATAAAATTCTTGGGAATAAACTAAGATTTAATGTATGCTTAAATTTACACAAAAGTAAAATTGGCAAGAAACATAAAGTCTGAGCTCTTTATTCTATTCCTTCCATGTAACCCTATAAGTCTGGAGCATGGATGTAACAAACTTGCATTTAATTAATGTAAGCATATTCTATCACTTTGCAGTAAATTTTCCTCATATTTCTTTGCAAACTGTCGTTTACTACAATAGATAGATCTACAAATGGACAGGAAAGATGGAATTATAAATCCTATAACCCCCTGTCCATCCCAACTCTGCTCTCGCAAAAAAATGCAAAGAATGATTTATTAAATGAGCTTGTGGCTCAGGTGAGCTAAAAAGACCACAAACCCGTTCCTCCTTCTCCCTGGCTGAAGATGGTGGTTCTTGATCATCTGGAGAGTCCTGTGGTTTCTGTCCTGGAGAATTTCCAGCCATTGGATTCTGTAAATAAAAATGTAAATTACTCAGGATACCTTAGTGGAACTAAATTATTATAGCTTATCCAATATCAGATGTTTGCTGCAGACAAAAGAACTGTTTAGGTTTGCATTCTCTAACTCATTCAACCCCTAAAGACATATTTGGACTGGTCTAAGTCATTGATTTACAGAAGAGTCCATTGTTTTTTAGGGGTTGATGAGTTAAAGGTGTTTTTCTCACAGCTAACAACAACTTTGTCCTGAAAATGCTGTGTACCCGAGACATGTTGTTTATATTAGCAACTCACATTATATTTCCACTTGGAATTCTATAATGCTGAAAAAATAAGTATCCCTTTACAGCATATTCAAATTTCTTTTATGTTGTAAGTGATTTAAATTCATATATCTTGAAGCTTACCCCAAAAATGTCAAAGTGTCCCCTTTGTCTGTTAAGGGCAGCTTCTCGTTTCCGTGCAATAAATTCATCAACAATTCTGGCTCTTTCTGATCTGTCATCAGCCTTTTGTGCCGGTTTTATACTGTCAAAAGAAAAACTGTTAATGAACAATTCTATACCAATAAACTGAAAAAAAATATCCTATTGATAGCCAATTGGTTTTTGCAATTATAAATGATTACATAGAGGCGTCATGCACAGAACCAGTGCCTAGCGCACAACAGATCCTTTCACAATAACTGCTTTCCTACTAACCTCACTTGCACACAAACACTTCTGAGTGGCATCAAGATATTTTGTGCCCAAAACATTTCATACTGAAGACAATTAGTTCCCAATGAAAGACTAATTTTTCCCTGTGTACGATTTATATTTCATTGGGTATGATTTCTGTTTTTCATTTTTCAATAGCAAACATTTTTTGTTTATCAAAAATATTTTGAATGACTTCAACAAATCTTTGATTTTTCTTAAATCACAAAAACTGACACTTACACTCCTTGATCTGGTTTTGGGTACACAGGTGTTGCTACTGGCGTTCTACCACCTGGGCGGTTCCAGTTCGGGATTGGTTTAGGTGGATTCGCTATCCTTGGAGCCGCCATATATGCCGCTGATGGTTTGGTTAAAATAAAATAATTTATTTTATGTTATGTTCTCTACTTTATGCATTTTATGCTAATCTAGTAATATTTTTCTATCACAACTTTTGTTACACTTTATCTAACCATTAGAGTGCCAAAAGTCCAATCAGTTTTGTCCCAGAGTACCAACAAGCTGATTTGGTCCAATGTATGTCATACCATTGATATTTTAATTTACGCTCAATATTTTATATAAAGAATGAAATGACACAAATCCAAGCTGACATAATGTTCTTGTCATTTACCACAGAGTTGGTCAGGTTAAAATTTTGGCACTCTAACGCTTAAGTTATTTTAGAAATGCTACACATCTAATTTGAACAGAAATTTAAAAGAAGTATAAAATGTTCAAAGTTTACAAAGGATGTATAGCCACACAAGGACCATAGTGAGCAGATCACAGTAGGTCAGCGAGTAACAGGGCTAGAAACAGGTAAAACTATCATCTCGTACCTTGTTGCTGTAACTCCTTACGTTTTCGATCTTCTTGATTCTGTTGTAGTTTATCTAGATAGGCATGGTACTGCTCATATTTACCTTGATCTTTTGCTGCAATATTGGGTTCTGCTGGCGGTACCTATCATATAGAATCCAATTTCTTATGAATATTCATGACTATTTGTGTTATGGTTTAATAAAATTCTTTCTACTTTCAACAAGATGCGTTTGAGAAACATTATGCCGTCAAGATCTATGCCATTCACGAAGACTGTAAAGTCTTATAAATCTGGCAGATATTTCAGAATGTCGACAATTATCAAATTTATCATAGGTCTTATTTATATACAGCAATACTGTTTGTATGCTTATTTTAGCGATATTCTAATATTAGCGCCTTTTGCACTGAAGTCATTGCGCTAATTCAAGGGCAGCGCTAAAATATGAGTGCGCTAATTTAAATACACATACAGTATACCACTTATACCAAATTTAGTTAGAATTTCAGGAAAGAAACCTAATTTATCTGATGAAAACCAAGATGTTGTGAACAGACAAATTGACATACACAATGTACATGTTTATACAAACTAACATACAGACCAAGAACTATATGAACAAAATACAATCTTTGATCTTGGAAAGGGGGTTAAATTGTTGTCATAATTAACTTGATGTGTTTGGTAAAAAATCCTGGTTTTCATCTTACCAAAATGAGAAGTTTATGATAAACAACAGTATGATTTTAAAACTATGATTTACCTGAGGAGGAGGCCATTTAATTTGATCTCTCTGTTGTCCCTTGTTGCCATTTTTATTCTACAATGATATTAGAAATGAACATCATTTTATGGAAATTTATTTCAGGTTCTCAAACCAGTGATCATTTGATATCATACATTGTATTTATCTCACTCCAGTTACTTAACTTACAGAATCTAGAAAGATACAAGCTTTTGCAAGTTCTAACACTGAGAAGCCTGTCAGAAATTTTGTATACAAACCAGATATAAACCAAAACTCCTAGGTCAGTGTCAGGATTCTGATAATCAGTTCTACAATAAGACCACAGGCAAACAGATATCAGCACGAGTCTCCAAATATCATATATCAGAATCACACTAAGATCAAGTATCATGTGGTATCAGAATCATGTCAAGAATCATATATCATATGGTATCAGAAAATGCTATGAATCATATATCATATGATATCAGAATCATGCTAAGATCAAATATCATATGATATCAGAATCACACAAAGAATCAAATATCATATATCAGAATCACACTAATATCAAATATCATATGATATCAGAATCATGCTAAGATCAAATATCATATGATATCAGAATCACACTAATATCAAATATCATATGATATCAGAATTACACAAAGAATCAAATATCATATGATATCAGAATCACACAAAGAATCAAATATCATATGATATCAGAATCACACTAACAATCAAATATCATATGACTTCAGAATCACACTAACAATCAAATATCATATGATTTCAGAATCACACTAACAAACAAATATCATATGATACCAGAATCACACTAAAATCAAATATCATATCATTTCAGAATCACACTAACAATCAAATATCATATCATTTCAGAATCACACTAAGATCAAATATCGAAGGTCAATATTATCCTTTCCATTCATGATTTTTTTTTAAATTCTACAAATGTATTCCAATTTTGTACTTACCTCACTGTCACCTGACCCCAGAGAATCCACCATATTTTTCCATCCTTCCTCTCTGGCTTTATTTATTCTGGCAATCTGCAATATGATTACATCATGATTATTTTTTGTATTTTGTTTTTTATGTCCTGCCATTTTTTTACAATATCTTGAGACCTTATCTGCTGTAGATGGAGTAACTTGACCTTTGATCTATGCTATGGACTCATGCCAACGCAGTGAGGGTTCTATTACAGATCAATAACTGTATGTGTATTTAAATTAGCACATTTATATTTTAGCACTCGAAGGGGGTATAGACTTATTGGCGCAATCTTGAATTTGCGCAAGTAATTTCATTAGCTTTGTCGTATATACAGAATGACAGGATGGAGAAATTTTAGCGATGCCCTTGAATTAGCGCAATGACTTGAGCGTGAAAGGAGCTAAAATTAGAATACCGCTAAAATAAGTACAGGTACAGTATGACACAGGACCAAAGTTTGTATTTTCATTGCAATTTTCACTTCTGATACAGAATCCTAAGCAAAACAACTGTTATAATCTGTGTTTAAAAAGCAACATATTAAAGTCTGATTCCAACCGGAAACCCTTTCCTTGCAATGAAAACAGACTGAAACAATGCTTGAATCACTATGATGAAGAAATAGATATATCCATCATAGATATAACCATCATACCACATTTGCTAGATATAAAATGTTATCATTTCTGTTTTTTACAGAAAAACCAATATGTGTATAAGAAACTTGTGAAAATTTCAACACTCATAACTCTGGCAAAAAAGTCCTATGCAGACCATGATAAAATTCATCCAGCCAAGCAATAGATATTTGAAGTGAAAGTCATGGGTCTTGTGGATGAGACTTAAAAAACTTGATCCTGTGTCATTGATCACTGCACTGACATCAGTCCATAACACAGGTAAAAATTTGTGGTATTTCACCTAAAGCTGGTGACATCTCTATATCAGTGAAAACTTCTTGCCTGGATGTACATAAACAATAAAACAAACAAAATCCAATATCTTATATAGCTCAACCGCTCACCTCACACACAGGCTCATATATCTTATATAGCTCAACTGCTCACCTCACATACAGGCTCATATATCTTATATAGCTCAACTGCTCACCTCACATACAGGCTCATATCTTATATAGCTCAACCGCTCACCTCACATACAGGCTCATATATCTTAAATAGCTCAACCGCTCACCTCACATAAAGGCTTATATATCATATATAGCTCAACCGCTCACCTCACATACAGGCTCATATCTTATATAGCTCAACTGCTCACCTCACATACAGGCTCATATATCTTATATAGCTCAACTGCTCACCTCACATACAGGCTCATATATATTTTATATAGCTCAACCGCTCACCTCACATAAAGGCTCATATATCTTATATAGCTCAACCGCTCACATCACATACAGGCTCATATCCTATATAGCTCAACCGCTCACCTCACATACAGGCTCATATCTTATATAGCTCAACTGCTCACCTCACATACAGGCTCATATCTTATATAGCTCAACTGCTCACCTCACATACTGGCTCATATCTTATATGGCTCAACTGATCACCTCATATACAGGCTCATATCTTATATAGCTTAACCACTCACCTCAAATACAGACTCAGGTGTCAGTAGATATATAAAATAAATAAACAAACATTGCTATCTGAATTAGGTTCTGCAGCAATTAAAGAAGCTATCTTATGGACTTTTCATTGCATTTACCTTCTGTTTTTCCAACATCTCTCTATGTTTTCTCTCCATTGCAGCCTACAAACAAATATACACAATTTGTAATGATCTAAAAGTAAACATGGTTGCAATATGTTTGAAATCTAGTACATCCTCTCAGTTTTTCAAAAATGGACCATTCACATCACAATATGGTGATTATTATGTAAAAGAACTTTTTTTTTACAGATAATGAAATTACATTACATACATCACATGCTCCATTTCTATACATGATTTTGTATGCATAAGAATTCATTATATCCAATGACAGTTTTTGGTATGATTTACTTAATTATTTGCCCGTGAATATATATGTTTGTGTAGTTGTGTCATGTGTGTGGTGTGTATGAGCTGGTGTTTGTACTGATGTGTGCATTTAAGAGTAGCTTTATGTTTATGTGTGTGGTGTATATGTTGGTGTTTGTACTGATGTGTGTATGTAAGTGTTGCTGTATTAGGCCGAACTTTGTGTGTGTTTATGTGTGTGGTGTATATGTTGGTGTTTGTACTGATGTGTGTATGTAAGTGTAGCTGTGTGTTTATGTGTGTGGTGTATATGTTGGTGTTTGTACTGATGTGTGTGTAGGTGTGGCTGTGTGTTTATGTGTGTGGTGTATATGTTGGCATTTGTACTGATGTGTGTATGTAAGTGTAGCTGTGTGTTTATGTGTGTGGTGTATATGTCGATGTTTGTACTGATGTGTGTATTTAAGTGTAGCTGTGTTTATGTGTGTGGTGTATATGTTGGTGTTTGTACTGATGTGTGTATTTAAGTGTAGCTGTGTGTTTATGTGTGTGGTGTATATGTTGGTGTTTGTACTGATGTGTGTATTTAAGTGTAGCTGTGTGTTTATGTGTGTGGTGTATATGTTGGTGTTTGTACTGATGTGTGTATGTAAGTGTAGCTGTGTGTTTATGTGTGTGGTGTATATGTTGGTGTTTGTACTGATGTGTGTAAGTGTAGCTGTGTGTTTATGTGTGTGGTGTATATGTTGGTGTTTGTACTGATGTGTGCATTTAATTGTTGCTGTGTGTGTTTATGTGTGTGGTGTATATGTTTGTGTTTGTACTGATGTGTGTGAAGGTGTGGCTGTGTGTTTATGTGTGTGGTGTATATGTTGGTGTTTGTACTGATGTGTGTATGTAAGTGTAGCTGTGTGTTTATGTGTGTGGTGTATATGTTGGTGTTTGTACTGATGTGTGTATTTAAGTGTAGCTGTGTGTTTATGTGTGTGGTGTATATGTTGGTGTTTGTACTGATGTGTGTAGGTGTGGCTGTGTGTTTATGTGTGTGGTGTATATGTTGGTGTTTGTACTGATGTGTGTATTTAAGTGTAGCTGTGTGTTTATGTGTGTGGTGTATATTTTGGTGTTTGTACTGATGTGTGTAAGTGTAGCTGTGTGTTTATGTGTGTACTGTATATGTTGATGTTTGTACTGATGTGTGTGTAGGTGTAGCTGTGTGTTTATGTGTGTGGTGTATATGTTGGTGTTTGTACTGATGTGTGTATGTAAGTGTAGCTGTGTGTTTATGTGTGTGGTGTATATGTTGGTGTTTGTACTGATGTGTGTATGTAAGTGTAGCTGTGTGTTTATGTGTGTGGTGTATATGTTGGTGTCTGTACTGATGTGTGTAAGTGTAGCTGTGTGTTTATGTGTGTGGTGTATATGTTGGTGTTTGTACTGATGTGTGCATTTAATTGTTGCTGTGTGTGTTTATGTGTGTGGTGTATATGTTGGTGCTTGTACTGATGTGTGCATTTAATTGTTGCTGTGTGTTTATCTGTGTGGTGTGTATATGTTGGTATTTGTACTAATGAGTGCATGTAGGTGTAGCTGTATGTGTTTATGTGTGTGGTGTATACACAGAGAATAAAAAAAATTAGATTTGTGTACATACTTTTTCAAATATTCTGATAGAAACAGATACCTTATTCTCCTCTTCCAGTCTTTTTCTTTCTTTCTCTACCAATTCTTGTCTCTTTCTCTTCAAATCCTGCAATTATTGTTATTTATGATGATAACTATGACAACTAAATACAAAATTGAACAACATAAATGAAATATTTTTTAGAACTGTCAAATTGATAATAGTAAGATTTATATAAAAGATGAAAGAATTCTGAGCATAAAGAAACCGGACCTGGCTCAGTCGCTCAACTCTTGATCGTGAGGTCGTGAGTTGGATTGTTATAGGTGGCAGGTTGGTTTCCTGTCCTTCGGAAGAGACAGTAAAAACTGAGGTCCCGTGTCACAGTAGGTGTTGGCACGTTAAAGAACCCTCACTGCTCAATGGTCACAAGTGGCAAGCATAGGCCAAAATTTGAAGCCCTTCACCGACAAATGGTGACATCTCTATATGAAAGATTCTTGAGTGGGACATTAAACAACAATAAAAACAAACTGAGCATAAAGCAAAAGACAATACATGTATGTATATAGCTTGGTTGCAATAATAGTGTTCCCTTAACCAAAAATAAAATCCAAAATGTTTTCTTTTGCAAAATAGTATTCAGAGGTAAACGAAATGGTGGAAATAGGCCAGGACATATATCTAAATTTCATCTAAATATCTAATTAATTTATATTTGAGAGAGAGAGAGAGAGAGAGAGAGAGAGAGAGAGAGAGAGAGAGAGAGAGAGAGAGAGAGAGAGAGAGAGAGAGAGAGAGAGAGAGAGAGAGAGAGAGAGAGACAGACAGAGAGACAGACAGAGAGACAGACAGAGAGACAGACAGAGAGACAGACAGAGAGAGACAGAGAGACAGAGACAGAGAGAGAGTCAGAGAGAGACAGAGAGAGACAGAGAGACAGAGATGGATAGATACACAGAGACAGACAAATGAAGATAAAATGTTGTGTTTTATGTTTTATCAAGATGCTTAAACCAATCAGCAGTCGAGACTTCCCCCCGCTAACAAAACTCCACACAAACTGTAGTGTACCTGACTGCTGTTGACTGGCTTGACTCCACCAGCACTACCTGGTCTGTTTCTGGCACTATTTGGACGTGAATTGGCACTTCCTGGTCGATTTTTGTCCTGAGATATTCTATTTCCAGAAAAATATTTTAAAAAAACAAAATCATTATATCATGGACAATTGATATTAGCAAAGGGGCAGTGAAATAACAATTGTCACATTTATATAACATGTATAAGGAAATGGAACTGACCATAATCATTACAGATATTTGAACAATGACATGAGATTACAGTATGTACAGCATGCACATAGAGAAATAACATTGACAGACTGATAAGCAATATCTATCAGGTGTCTGTTATCAAACACTCATTCATACACTGTAACATATGTACAACTAGCTACATAAGATGACAGGGTGCCTCCGTAACCCTGTGGTCAGACCATCAGACCCGACAAGTGGTCAGATCATAGTATTATCAATTGTTTTGAAAGAGCACCTTTCAGCAATTTATGCCTTACCTATTATCTTTGGATTTCCTAGCCACTGGAGCTCCGTATATACTTGCTGGATTGTATCTCTGTGGAGGTCTGGCTGGCGTAGCTTTCTTAACTGTCAGTAAGAGAATAAATTCTCAATTCTCAAAAGTGTGCATATGACAAAGGTGAGATATAGAAATGAGCAGATCACTATGGTGAGATGTAGAAATGAGGTGATCACAATGGTGAGATGTAGAGATGAGCAAATCACAATGGTGAGATATAGAAATGAGCAGATCACAATGGTGAGATGTAGACGTGAGCAGATCACTATGGTGAATTGTAGAAATGAGCAGATCAAAATGGTGAGATGTAGAAATGAGCAGATCACTATGGTGAAATGTAGAAATGAGCAGATCACAATGGTGAGATGTACAAATGAGCAGACCACTACAGTGAGATGTAGAAATGAGCAGATCACAATGGAGAAATGTACAAATGAGCAGAGTACAATGGTGAGATGTAGAAATGAGCAGATCACTATGGTGAGATGTAGAAATGAGCAGAGTACAATAGTGAGATGTAAAAATGAGCAGATCATAATGGTGAGATGAAGAAATGAGCACATCACAATGGTGAGATGTAGAGATGAGCAGAGTACAATGGTGAGATGTAGAAATGAGTAGATCACTATGGCAAGATATAGAAATGAGCAGATCACAATAGTGAGGTGTAGAAATGAGTAGATCACAATGGTGAGATATAGAAATGAGATCAGAATGGTGAGATATAGAAATAAGCAGAGTACAATGGTGATATGTAGAAATGACCAGATCACGTTGGTGAGATATAGAAATAAGTAAATCACAATGGTGAGATGTAAATCACAATGGTGAGATGTAAATCATTAGTAATCTGGAAAAGGCTTTATTTGTCAGATTGTAAATACATTCCAAGCGAATATCTTTAACGTTTGATCTTTATCCAATAAGAGTGATATAGCCAAGTGCAAAAAATGCAACTGCCCGCTTGTCTTGATCAAAAGAAAATCTTAATTCAAAAGTTATGAAATTTTACCTGCTGGTGGTTTAGATACTGCTGGGGGTGGAGGAAGTGCTCTAGCTAATTTCTGTCCATGCATCACAGTATGACTAAATTCTGATGCTATTTGCTAGAAGTAAAATATCAGAATGTATTTTCTCTACAATATGAGTATATCTCTGATAATTTCATGGTCAACCTCTCTTAATATTTCAGGAAAATTACCACAGTATAAGATTTGGTGTCTCATGATTTTATGAGAACAAACAAAACAACAGTTCTGCCTTAATACCAGGGAATTTCCATCGTATGCTAAAAAAAAATAATAAAAAAATAAAAGGAAAAAAGTTTTTTATCCCAATTTGCAGTTGAAATATCCCAATCGATATCAAATGACAATGAATTTGAAAGAATACTTGGATTCTAAGCAAATGTTGCTAAAATTTCAAATTCAAAAAGCCCACGCCCCATTCCCAAAAGAAAGTGGAAAATCCCACAATACATGTAGTAGGACAACTAACCACAAACACAACAAAGTTGAAGTAACATTGACCTTTGCACCCTGAAAAAAGTGCCTGTACCGCACACAGACATTCAATGTATAAAATAGCATCATTCAGGATTCAAATACTTTAGTAACAGACAGGAAAGACATTATCTATAGACAAATAATAGATATAAAACATCCCTTTAAATGCCTGTGTTGAGCTCCTAAGGATAAACACTTTTAGTTTAAACATATTTTATTCCCATAAAAATGAAATTGGGAGTGAGCACAAATTATAACAGTATCATAAGGTCACCTCTCCCTTTTATTGTTACCTGTTCATTAAAAACCACAATTACTATTACTTGTTCAGAATATAACACTTTTAGTGTTTTTGTCACTTTTGTTGTTATCTCCTAACAAACAACACCTGTACTTTTGACATCACAATAACATCTTAATTACTACCTGCTCATAATTCTGTATAGTGTATACCCACTTTTATTTGTGAGAATTTTATTTACGCGTAATTTTGTGAGAGCTCTCACTTGCGGAAATAAAATTCTTGCTTAATTTTCTAACCTTATACTGAAACTGAAAGGCACAGTGCAATGTCCTTGGGCTTGATATTACCCAATTCAATGGTTGATATTCAATGAGTTCACATCAGAAAATGAAGGATAACTTTTGTAATGAAGTACGATAATAGTACCTGTATAATGAAATGGGCATTCAAAATCACAAAAATATCATCTCACGAATAAAGTCAGAATGGACGTTTATGTGGACAATAAAGCCCATGAGAATTTCCGTATTTTCAGTACACAACAGTTACTGTCATGTGATTAGACAATAACACCCCTATTGTTAGCTGATCATAATGTAACATATGCACTTTTACACATTTATAAAAGATAAACTTTAATTGACAAGTAAATACTTACATCTTCTGTCAAAAACCTGGTTACACGCCTTTGAACAAATGGCTTCTTTAATATTGAATTGACTGAAGGTCTTTCTCTGGTGAAAATGGATAAATAATAAGAAATTATAAAATGTTAAAAGAGTGTAAAACTTATCAATTAAATAATTTTTTTATTTTTAATTGGCATTTTTCACTGTTTGAAAAATATCCCTCCATGCAAAATCAATGTAAACTTCCACTCAGCCAATCAAAATACTTTTCAAATTTTAGGACTACTTTTTCTTGTTTCATTAGAAATAAATATTTTTATATATTTTTTTATAAATAAAAATATGCCAAATATCCTCTATTTATTTTCGCTTCAAGTTATATTTTTAGTAATTGACTTAATGAGTAGTAACATAGTTACATGTACATAACAATATGAATAACTGCAATGGCTGTAACTTGACATATTCTGCATGGATGTAAGGTTTTCAGGGACCAAATATCAAAGGGAGATTACTCATGCACATCAACACTAATGTCGTAGTTAATCTTGATGACATAAAACATAAAAAACAAAAACACATCTGTTGTACTTGCTTGATGATTCCTGTACAATTATCATTTACTAATATTTATCAATATCAGATATAAGACTTTCTTATAATGAAAACTCATTTTTATTATATTATGATAAAGTTTACTTTTTCCCGAATTTATCAAGATCGCTACAGTAAAATTAAAATTTAATATACTCTAAACAATGGATACCTTAACATGGTGAACTGTCAATAAAGTAACTTCTAACTATCATTTACAGCACATGGCAACTTAAAAGATAAAGTATTTATTAATTCAGATCAAAAATGAAATTATAAAATCTATGTAGGATCAGTGGAGCTAAAAGACAGGACCTGAGTGGAGTGAGGTGAAATAAAAGATGTAAATAATCTGTGACACAAGTGCCATGTATACATACTTTGGTGACCTTTTGAACAACTGTGCTATCAACCCTCGTAAATCATAACTGTATTTGGGTGAGATGGGTGGGTATGATCCCCTGTAAAGAGAAATCAGTTACAGGACTATCAATCAATTAACAACAGAAATTTAATTCAAACACAACATGAGAACATTTTTATGGAATGTAAAGATACATATGATAAAACAAAGAAAGCAATATAATGTCTTCTTAAATATAAGAATATATTTCACTTCAAACCTTTAACCTTGCCTGCCAGAACAAAAACTATTACCAAATGGTGACATTTACCTTTTTTTTTGGACGAAACTTAAGAGATTCATTGGTAAGCAAGGTTCTACTAAGCACAATTTTCATTGCATTATCATGTAGTGGCTGGCAAGGCAGCTAATTTTATGATAAAAAACAAATAGCTGATCCAAAAGTTACAAATATTAACAGGGAAATCCTTGACTGATTCCTGTCATTGATGATATTTTTGTCTTTGGTCCACATACTTGTTCAATAATAGCTGGAGGCTCATCCCAGCCTGTATCACTCACTTGACTTACATATGTGCTTATGTTCTATATATAGTAACAGCATCCATGTTTGTTTATTGAATAGTACAAAATTCTTGAATCAACATATTTTATTGTTTGGTCACAAAATATTTAGCTGTTTATGAGGAGGAGATTTTTGACACTGTCTAATGGATGGATTTGATTTGAGTTTGATATTTGTTACCTGTGGCACTCAGTTTTATGGATAATGGTGGCAGCCAGTATTGAATGGTGGAGGAGAAAAACTGATTACAATGTATCTGGGAGGACACCATCGGCCTTCCACAAGTAAAATGGCAACTTTCTCACAAAAATCAGCTAAGGTTGCAGCGGGGTTCGAACCTATACTGACCAGAAGTGAGAGACTTTGTGGTTCAAAGGGAAATGCTCTAATCATTCAGCCACATAGTAGGGCCAGTGATTTTCTGCGGTCACGGACAGAATCACGAAATCAGCAATCTGAGACTGAATTTGCGGTTTTGAAAAATCTTTAAAAATTCCAACATGAGGTAGAATTTATTAAATTGTGATCTAGTGTGTTATTTTCGTGTATTATAAACTTCATTTCTTTGTTTATTTACAATATTTCATCCCATAATTTTACATCAATTACTATTTTATCACGAAATCAGCAATCTGAGACTGAATTTGCGTTTTTGAAAAATCTTTAAAAATTCCAACATGAGGTAGAATTTATTAAATTGTGAACTAGTGTGTTATTTTCGTGTATTATAAACTTCATTTCTTTGTTTATTTACAATATTTCATCCCATAATTTTACATCAATTACTATTTTATCCTGTAGATCTATTAGCCTACATTTACACATTGAAAGATGAAGGCAATCATTTCCATTGTCATAACATCAGTACTGACAGACATCCGGATTCTTCTAAAAATATGTTATATTGAATTAGGTTTTCATAATATTTAGTTCAATTTCTGAATATATACTAGTATTTATAATATATAGTGAAATTTCACAATAAACAAGCCATCCTAACTTTTTATGACATACCGCTCAATTGACAGCTGGTTTTTGTTACCAACACAAACATGTGGTCACACCTTGACGTTTTTGACAGTGAACTATGATGGCATAAGACACACATATGTGTATGTAAAAAGAGGAGACTTCCTCCCATTTAAAAAATAAATACATCAGCACGGATTGGTTGATCAGTTTCCATGGGATTTTTATGAGGATGGTGACGTTTAATTTTGCAAATTCTTTCAGCATAGTATAAATTACTCTAGTGTTGATACAATAAATTAAAAGACTATAAAAATAAAATACATGTACATGTATAATGTAGATCTACTTTATAAGCTTATTTAAAGTAAAAACACACCAAATAAAAAATGACAGACTTGTTCTAAGTCAGGTGATAAATTCAAGCAAAAATTAGTAATTAGAAATAACAATTTGCAACTTGTTACCTGCATGCATACTTACATGTACATGTATATGAGTATTATAGGCCTATAGACTTACAAATTACTTATCAAATATTTTAAAATTATAAATACATACAGTGTTGCATATACATTTATATGATTTATTTACTTCCCTATTTAAATCTATCATTAAATTTATGTGGCAGACTTATGAGTCTGTATTGTTAAATATTCTTCTTCTAAAGTATGTTTTTAGTTCTTTTTCTTGTGAAAACAGAAAGAAACCAAATTCACCAAAACTGAAAACAGAATTAAAGCAAATTTGAAACTGAAAATCACTGGCCCTAACAGAAGCCCCTCTAAGGGATGGACAACGGACAAAAATTTGTGACAGACACAAAGTGATAGCAATAATTCACCTGATATATTGGGTAAGGTATGCTAATAAAATGTAATAGACAAACAAACTGACTATCTTACCTGATAATTTTAAGAACTAAATTTTTCATATTGCCTGCCTCAAACTGCAATAAGATAAAATTATCTTGTATAAGATACCTTTAATTCTACAATATTGAAATCACTGGACAGGTGTTAAAAACCAGCAGCAAACAAACAAACCAGTATCTCTTGAATGTTCTGAATAAACAGATAACATATTTTTACCTGTAACTAGTGTTTCATTGAATTTCTGCGAATATTTTTTGTTCAGGTACATGTTTGTATTTGATCTCTTCATGTTGTTTGTTGGTTTAATACTCATCAACAACTAAACAAAACAACTTGCATCATTATACCAATTCTAAACAATAATGATTTTATAATTGCAGATTTGTATAGTATGACAATAAAAAAAAAGAAAAGGTTCTGACTTACGGCATGTTTCAATGTAGCTAATTCATACAGCACACATCCCAGAGACCAAATATCACTAGAAATAAAAGGATGAAATCAATCAATCAGAAAGTTTACTGATGACATTAAACTTTAAGACATTACATTGTCAAGGTTATTACCTACACATAAAGACAAAACTCCACTGGAGTATTACATTTTTGTTGTAGAATACATAATACAACATGTACAACAAAAATATTGGTTGATTTGAGTAAAATACACAATACAACATTAATATCACTCGGAACAAGAATGTGTTCTGTAAACACTAAAGGCCTTCAGCTTGGCTTTACTCTGATCAAGATAAAAAGTCTAGTACATACATTACTTCTTATTGATCTTAAGGTCAATGCTGATTATGCATCCATTTTTTTTTCTTTTACACTTTTATTTATTCTAGACATTTATCAAAATATTAGCTCTTTGTTGAAATATATGAACCTCCCTATTCTCTGTGATGTTATATGAGAAAGGTTAAAAATATCTCAGAAATCAGAGGATTAATGTTATTTTAGTTTAATCTTTACACATAATTAAATCTTTTTAAATATGAACTGACATAAATGTTTGCAGTATAATCCAGATAACAAGACCTTACCTTTTGTTGTTATATGGTCTATTTTCACACATCTCCGGAGATAGATAATATGGTGTACCTATACATGTTCTAGCTAGTTCTACAGTGCTGTAAAATACATAGATATAAGTTAAAAGGTAAATATCAGATACTGAAACAATTTGGAGTAATTGTTTTTAAAAAGTACAAAGTATTGTTCCTACCTGAAAATTAACATGATTAAAATGATGATCCCTGAAAATTACATGTGTTTGAGATTAATCTTTAGGATAAGAATGAAAATCCAGGAATCAATGCCATGGTAGACATGCCATATTAAATAGCCATCACTTCATTGGCATCAGTCCATAGCATGAATCAAAATTTTGGCACTTTTCATTTAACCCTTTCAACCATACGTTTTTAGATAGTATGTACTTTTCTACTGTTCAAACTAGTCCATTGTGGTCTATAAGGTAGAAAGGGTTAAAGCTGGCCAAGTCTTCACATAGATGAAAGTAAAAAACTACAAACAATTTACTTTGTATTACTGGTACTTGTCATTAGTGTAATGTCATGTCTGCACTTTAATTCCTTTTACTTTATATGCCCTCGCTATTTTTGCCCTTTTATGACAGAAAACATATTTACCCTGTCTTGAATTTGCCCTGAATCACCATAGTCTTATGATTGGCATGTATGTCTGTGCTTCGATTATTTGACTTGAAAATTCCATCTTCATTTTAAATTTGCCCTCATTTAAGGGTGAAAATGACGAAAATTAAACGGGATTGAAAAATTTCGTGGTGTACAGTATTAGTACGGTACCACTTGTGGTGGTCTAGAGGTAGAGTATTAGACTCACAAGTGGAAGTTCCGTAAAAATCAATTCTAGGTACAAGGTCATACCTAATACTTTAAAAGAAGCAAATTTTAAAAATTGCCTTCACTGCAGTGACATGAGTCCATAGCACAAGTCAAACTTTGTGACACTTAACCTATAGCTGGTGACATCTTTATATTCGTAAAAAATTCTTAGTGGGAAATTGAACAACAACAAAATTGCAATAAAACAACAAACTAACGTATTATTAATCATTTCATCTGAAATACTACATGTATACTACCAAATCTTTTGTCTTTTATACACAGTACTGTTTAAAGGGGCATTAGCTGTGTTTTTATTTTCCTTTTTTACTACTAAGATTTATATACAAAAAGAAAAAAGATATATACAATGGCATGAAAATTCTTAAATTCCTATATATTTTGTGAAAATTGCTTGAGAAACCCAGGTATGGCACTTTTTCAACTGCATATGATTAACTCACCCTTACTATTTGTATATGAATACCACACAGGACCTTATTTTCACAAAATATGTAGGAATATAAGATGAATATAGCATGTTTTTGCTCTTATTTGTTATTGTACATCAAGTACAGGTAGTAAAAGTAGAAAAATCAAATAATTCATTTTGGTAAATGTTATGCCCCTTTAAGGATACAGGAAAACATCAAAATGATCAGTGAAAATACTTTATAGACATTTTTAGGAACTATTTTATAATACAAACCTTCCTAAAACTTTAGCGATACCAAAATCTCCAAGTTTTACAGAACCATCAGCCGACAGGAATATATTCTGAAAAAAAAAAGACGAAATTAAGAATATAATTCAAACATAATGTCTGTCTGAATGACAAATTTAGCCATTATAGATAGGTGGCCTTTATAAACAGGTTTATTCATTATAAAAAAGTTAACAAAGATCATGTTTGAATTATCTTTATAGGCAGGTGCCCTTTATACAGAAGTGGCTTTTAATGCAAATTTGACTGTATTACATGTATTAGATAGTGGGGTCGGCCTGGCTCGGTCTGTAGCGTGCTCAACACTTGATCGTGAGGTCATGAGTTCGATTCCAGCAGTCAACAGGTCAGATTCCTGTCCTTCGGATGAGTCAGTAAAAACCGAGGTCCCATGTGGTGTCGGTACATTAAAGAACCCTCACTGCTCAATGGCCATAAGTGGCGAGCATAAGTGGCGAGCATAGGCCAAACTTTGAAGCCCTTTCTCCTGCATTGGTGACATCTCCATATGAGTGAAAGATTCTTGAGTGGGATGTTAAACAACAATATAACCAATCAATTAGATAGAGTCGTACCCTAGGCATATCTCAAATATGATGTGAAAATGACAAGGATCATAACGTCACTTTCATTACACATTTTTCAAATCATTTAAACATGTTTAAGTCTCACAAACCTGTGATTTGATGTCTCTGTGTAGAATCTTTCTGTCGTGAATGTGTTTGATTGCGAGACAAATCTGTACAAACCAATCCATTACCTGTAAAGTCAAACAATGAGAAAAATGTAAAAGTAGTTTTGACTTTCTTATAATGGGGGTTTTTGTACAAAATGGACAGCAAAGATGTTGTACAAGGATACAAACCAGGGATACACATAATCATGAACATATAAATAAAACAAAAAGCAAAACAATAGGCTAATAGTTTTTTTTACTCACTTAAAGCACACTGTATAGTGACAACTAATGAACTTTCATGTCACGACAACATTAGGATTTAGAGACTGTGAAGATTTTTAATCAATCCCTAACCTAGGCACTCTGCTGTACTTGTGAAGTTGAAGTCATTGGCACATGACCTTAAGCTTCAGTCTTTGAAGTTGATAAAGTTTTGGTAAAATGTTACATACACAAACACACAGACAAATGTGATTGAACACTCATCTTTGAGTATAAATTGTTAGAAAATCGTAACAGAAGTGCAGCTAATGAATAGTATAACACTTAACAGTATAATGTATTTAATGGCAATTTGTCTGGTAGTATGTACGTGTACATAATCAGTACACACAAGCCATATAAATGATATATAATAAAATTTGTGATAAGGAAAATTATCCACCATGTGATTAAAAGTACCCAGGAAGAGACCACCAACCTTCAAGTGGTGAACAGGCAAACTTTCTCACAAAATCAGCTTAGGTTCCAGCTGGGCTTAAACCTAGTTACCTACATGTATGCTTTCAAAAGGTGAGAGACTTTATGGTTTAAAGTGCAATGCTCTAACCAAATGGCCAAGGAGTCCCCTTTGAGATCACGGCTCAGTTTTTCTTCTTTTTTTTTCATGTGATAACTAAATGCCCACACAAATTATTAGATTAAATCCTTAAAAATGTAACAGATATAAGAAACTATGATCTACATGATTTATAAAACTAAACTAACTCATTAATCAAAACTTACTTGCTCCTCAGGAAACAGAGCACCTCTCTGGCCATTTATTTTGGAATACAGATCCCCTAGGAAAATAATACAAATATTATTTGTGATGACTTAGTGTGACTGTCAATGGTAAGGGAGACAACCTTATACGTTTTGTACTTCCCTTCATCACATTTTTTGTAAACACTTTTTTATCATGGTAAATGACCAGAACTTTACATATCCCCTCCGTCTCCACCTGGATAGGTTGATTTCTAATTCTTTACTGTTTTCTTCCTCAGTGCGACTGGGTAGGAACATTAATTGGATACAGCACTGATTAAAGCATTGATTATAGCAAGATGTAAGTGAAGAAATTTTTGTATCAATACTATGTTAATTTTTGCACAAATCTACAAAAGTTTGTACAAAAATCATCATTTAAAAGAACCAAAGAAACTAATTCCCAGAAATTAAGGAGAATAATTTTTATTTTTTTATAAAATATGTAAATCGTGTCTTAAACAAATAATATTCACATTATATATGGCATTACTTTTACACATGGAAGGAGGTACATTTAGCATGCATATAAAAATAAACTGAATCATGTGGTTCTTCAAGCAAAGCGTTTCATTGTCTCATTTCTTATATGGGTATGTACTTCAGGGTTTTCCACAAGGGCTAGAAGTCATGTAGAATACATGTACCTGTCTACCAAAAGATTTCCCCGGTTATTTCATAACATTCTACTTCTTTATTTATTTATTATAATTTTTTTTTAATAAAACATCTGCCAGTAATTTTTGTACTGTCAAAAATTTAACTGTTCTGCTCCATCCTGCTTTCTTTACCTTCTACCTAAATAAATATAGAAAACCATGGTATTTAAGAATTCTTGGAATTTTAATAAATACTGAGGCTATCTGTCCATAATTTAATAAATGTTTTATAATACATATCGTTTTTGCATTTTGATAACATAAGAAGTTACAAATACCTTTCTCACAGAAATCCATCACAATATACAAGCTGCCTGCCTCTACAAGAACAAAGTACACAATATCACTATCAAATAAAATGTAAAATCAACATGATCACACATCATGTATATGTATAAATGTAAATATCAAGAAACTTTGAATACAAAAGTAAACAGACTCAAAATTTTTAGCATATTATTACTATTGTATTAAAGGGATGTGGTGATAAGTCATTAAAACACTGATTTAGTATTATTTGTACCAGGTCTGTGTACTATGTGTATGTTTTTCTGTGTATGTGTCAGGTATCACATGAAGCCTGGACCTGTTTGAGACCCTGTGAAGTGTAAACAGGTATGTCTGTGTTTTTATGTCAATAAAATGTTGGGAATAAATAAACAAAATAAAACAAAGAAGTTAAAGAGCATAACCAGTCACATCAATCTCTGTCACAGCAACAAACTGTCTGACCCAAAGGTCCTTTAAATTCCATCATTAAAACCTTACCAGTAGTTTTAAGCGTTGTCAGGCAAATTATTGGGTTTTTTTATTTTATTTTTAATTTTGATAGGCAAAATGGACAAAATTTAAGATTTTTGATAAGAAAAAAAAATAAGTGAGCAAAACTACCTAAATAAAATTTGCAGTCTACACTTTTTAGGTGAGTCAGTCAGGTTGCATCAAACAAATCTTTTTTTATTATTATCATTTTTGGCCTTTCTACAAAAGCTACATTGTATATACATACTAGTATACAATGTACCAAATTTGACAATTAGCACTGTGATATTTTAGAAGTAGAAAATGTTTAAAAGTTTATGCAGCCTGCATGATGACTAACTTAAAATGTGAGACAAGAGACCCAGGGGTAATAATGCCAAGAACAACAAATGGGCAACTTCTCATCAGGAAAATAATCACTGTTTTTGACTTGGGTAAGCTAACAGGATAACATATGGTTTGGATATCTCTGTCCACTTTTGAAAGGGTGGGGCCTAAAATTATCTGATGGATTTCTGCAATACACCAATAAACCTTTCTTGATACAAGGATCAAGAAAATATATGGTTTTGGGTTCGGACCTTATACTATTCAGAAGATATTTGACCAGTTACGGAGGGGTGGGGCTCATAATGACCCTACATTATGTACATGTAAGTATTTTACTCATATGCACCCCTAAATTTGTGTTACCACAAGGAACAAAAAAATGACTTCAGAATATTTTCATGTATTTCAATATATCAAACTATTTCTATTTTCATAACATGCATAAGGTCAATTCAGGGCCTTTCCCAGTAACCAGAGGATCCATCCCTGAGAATATTTCAAACAAAATTCCATCTCCAGCATTCCACTTAAAGATAAATAACAACATCAAATAAAAAGATACCTTTAATATTTTGAAATCTTACCTTCAAAGGATTCTCTATAGTGTACAATGTTTGGATGATGTAACTGAGCAAGAACAGCAACCTACAAAAAAGTGAAAGTGTAACATATATGTAGATCAAGATAAGAACTTGTAACAATTCCACCTTACTCTAAGTAATCAGAAATTATTAAGGAGTCTCAATATCTGTCTGTGTAGTTAGTAGTGCATCATGCTTTAAATCACAATGCATCTCACCTATAGTCAAGACAGGTTATAATTTCTGTGGAAACACTGGGTAAAATCAGAGAATTTTATATGTCCCATATAAAATTCTCCGATTTTAACCAGGATTTCCACAGAAATTAGACAGGCTAAAGCTTTAGTCATTTAGTCAACATAGGTCCAAGCTTTAGTCAACACAGGTCAACACAGGTCCAAGCTCTAGTCAACACAGGTTCAAACTCTAGTCAACACAGGTTCAATCTCTAGTTAACACAGGTCCAAGCTTTAGGCAACACGGGTCCAAGCTCTAGTCAACACAGGTTCAAACTCTAGTCAACAAAGGTCCAAGCTTTATTCAACACAAGTCCAAACTTTAGTTAACACACATCCAAGCTTTAGTCAACACAAATCCAAACTCAAGTCAACACAGGTCTAAGCTTTAACTCTAAATTATCTACATTATAGTTTAGATGCTAATTTCAGACCATTTGAATATGTATATTTGTAGCATAGATAATTATGCAAATTTTTTACTAAGTAATTTGGTTTGTAACAACTGAACTCTACATTTTAATAGTACTGCAGGGTAAAATTAAAAGTTCTACAAGTTGCACATGTTTAAATATGTTTTATTGTTTACAGTTATTGATTTTACCTCTTTCTTGGAATCTTGTCTCTCCTTTGGACTCATCTGAAAAAAAAAACAATATAAAAATAATAAACAAATGGAAATATAGATAATATACACCTACATGTATGTACATGTAATGAAATTTTTTTTGGGGGGGGGGGGGGGGGGCAGAGGGCGGTTCTGTGCATTTTTGGTACAAGCTTATAAGGTCCCATTCCCAATAGCAAAACGGTAACAATTTTCCTGATTTCAGCCCAGGAAATTCTGAATTTAAACCTCTGAGAAAAAAAGGTGAATAACTAAAAAATAAACAAGAAAATGATAACAAATGTAGGTGAATCTTTTTTTAGCAAATAAGATACAAAGCCAGCGTTGTAAATATGAATAATTAAACGCTGAAATGTATCAAAGAAATAATGTTCATACACAGTATATATTTGTAATGCTGTTACATGTAGATTTTTCTCAATTTCTGCAAAAACACGACAGAATTCCCAATTGGAAAGGTATCAGCCCCTACTTCTGGAGGGTGGAAAAAACCTAGTAATTCACAAAAACATGTACTGTACATGTACATGTACATTGTATATGTATAAAAATCATAAGGAATCAAACACAAGTTTGATTGACAGAACAGTTATTTACCCCAAGACTAAAGAGTTGTTGGTCTTTCTGTTCTCTCTGTTTTTCATTTGATTTTGGAGCATTAAAATAAGGTTTCAATTTATAAATGGTAAAATTAAAAAGAATACCGGTAAGATGATTTAAATTTTCACAGGTCTAAAAAATTAATTTCGAAAAGGGTGTTTTCACAAAGTAATTTGTCAATAATAATATATACATGTACAGAGACTTACCAGAAGTTTACAGACATAATTATTTTTTGCTATTTATACACATGTAAGACCACATTTTTTTCAACCAAAAAATATATATATTACAAATTCATTTTATCCCATTTCACTAGAATTGTCACTATTAAACAAATGTAGCATGTATCTGTAATATAGGGTCCATAGCATATAATTACATGTAGCAACTAATGATTAAGGTATACATTTGTGTAATTCTTGATCTACATGTTTAGCCTACATTGTATAATACAAATGTACATGTAACAGTAGAAGTCTATAAGACTGCAACCAGCAATCAGAAAGTTGACAAAAATAATAACAAATTTTATTTCAAAAGTTAATGTACAGCCCTATGCCAAAAGTGAGTCAACTGACATCATTTTCCAAAACATGTATAATGTACATGTAGCTTTCCATGTAAATTCAGCTTTATGAAAAAATATAATGTATTGGCCTGACTTATATACTCAATGAAATCTTATAAATGTTTGAACATTTGTGTTGGTCTCTGGACTATCTTTCTACATTGGTTTGGAATGTGTCAATTTCTTTTCATGAAAACAGCAAGTTGACACAATGGAAATACTTCCTTTTGCATCCCTACTCAAATATTACCCACAATATTATAAAATGCAGAGGGCATTAAACATGTTAAAATGTATAAAATTATTTGAAAAATTTCTTGAATGACATCAATGAAATATATCCAGAAATTATTTACTGGATGTTTAAGTATTTATTTTTTGTTTTTTGTAAATATTTGAGTGGAGGATATTTGAGTGGAAGGTGCAAAAGGAAATCTTACCAACTCACTATTGGCATGGGGCTGTAGCAGTTGAATCTACATGTACTAACAAACTGGAGTCCGTGGAATAACCGAAATGACACCTATTCACCGAATGGTTGGGAGTATTAACCGAAATGATACTATAATACACCGAAATGACAAAGTATACTCAATATTTTCACATATTTGTGTTTTTAATTATCAGTTCCAGCTTATTAAAAGACCATATTTATATACATATTGGTACTTTTGGGAAGAAAGGGTCATGCTGAATTTCCTCCAACACCTCATTAACAAGAATGATGTCTGAAATGATGAGGTATTAACAAAAAGAAAACAAAACAAAAAAAACGTGGTATTAATTGAAATGATGCTTTGTACCATAAGTAAACTGAAAATAAATGATAATCGTTAATTATAATGAGAATCACAATCAAATTGCATTCTAATTCCATTTACTGATTTAGAAAGAAAAATAACATTCGTATAGAGTGAAAATCGGAAAGAGGACATTCATGATAATATCATTTTTATAAACAAAAATATTCATATTTTACTTTATTAATTTTGTTTATTATGACATCCAGTATTAGAAAATAACCAAATCTATTCTTTATTAAATACATGTAAGTGTCATTTCAGTGTCATTTTGGTGAATGAGTGTCATTTCGGTTATTCTATGTACCGAACAAACTGCACATTCATGAATAATGCTATGTATTTCAGAAATCGGTACATAGAATAAACGAAATGACACTCATTCACTGAAATGAGGGGGGCATCGACCGAAATGACATTGATATACATCGAAATGACAGTTATTTAATAAAGATTTGGTTATTTTCTAACACTGGATTTTATAATAAACAAAAGTAATAAAGTTAAATATGATTATTTTGGTTTAATAAAAAAGAAAAATTGGCATGAATGTCCTCTTTCAGTTTCTCATTCTACCCGAGTGTTATTTTTCTTTCTAAATGGAACAGAGCGCAAATTGATGCTATTTCTTATGATTCTCATTTATTTTCAGTTTACTTATGGTATCAAGGCATCATTTCAGTTAATACCCTGTTATTTCAGTTAATACCCCGTCATTTCGGTCATTCTTGTTAATGAGGTGTCAGAGGAAATTCAGCATTATTTTTTCTTCTCAAAAGTAACGATGTGTATATAATTTATAAATATTGTCTTTTAAGCTCAAACTGATCATGAACAACTCATATATGTAAAAATATTGACTATACTGGTGTCATTTCGGTGTATTACAGCGTTATTTTGGTGAATAGGTGTGATTTCGGTTATCATTCAGAAATCATAAATTTATCAAGTTCTGCATGATAAAGTGATAAACCGAAGTAAATTAAATTAATCATGCTTACCCTAGTTATGTTAATTTCTTTAATGACATATTGCTTTGCATCTTCTTTCTTTTTTACAAGAATAGCTTTTCCAAATGCACCCTCTCCAATCTTCCTTTGTTTTACGTATTTCTCCATTTTCAGCTTTTCACTAGGCTACTTTCGAAACTCGAAGGGTGAATTTGTCCGTCTATGACTAGCCTATGGCGAACCCGTTAAAACTACAGAAGAATGACCATATTACGAAATTTCTTCTAAACAAAATGTGTATCACGGATTCAATCTATTGTGTGTTGTGTAATACCAACCATTAGCTATACCGTTTACGCTCTTTTAATTTTGTAAACATACACATGATTCAGGTGGAATTTGAACGGAAGTTTACAAGTGGACATGTTTGACGCCTTGATAAGATTTGGACAGAAAAACACACAAAACGACAAAATAAAAAAAATTGTCAGATAAAATAATCCTGAAATGTGATTCTTTAAAATTGATTTTTTTAAACCTTCATATAGATATTAAAGAATAAAAAATTCTTTACTTTTTTATATAAATATGTTTATTTTTCGATTCTTTTAAAATCTATTCCTAATTATTTTTACTGAAAGTCAAAATGGCAACATCTGCAGCACTTAAATTTGGTCGGCATCTAAAAGAACTAAGAATCCACCTATGTCAAAAGTCTTCTGCTAGTCAAGGTGTTAGGTAAATGAAAAAGTGTTTGACTTAGACCAGTTGGGTTATTTTGAGCTCATAACAATAATTTACTGTGTTTTTTACACTGACCTTTACGTTTACAACACTTGTCAAGACAGTACAAAAATAACACTGTCAACATTCAATAGGTTGAATATAGCCTGACATGGGCCAGCTACATAGCCTACTGCTGTAGACACTTGGGGCACGAGATGATCCGGATCACATAGACCTAATGACCTCAGTCGAAACTGTGTCAATCTTTCATTTAAGTAAAGATTTTATTGAGCCTACAGTCCATGTACATTCACATTGAATTGGATTTGGCTGATTATAAAATGGTCGATACCTACCTCTTAAATTTAACATAATGGTATTCTAAGTAATTCATCCATGCCTATGACAAATACAGACATGTTAACCTCTGATGCGTAGCATTTTTCATGCTGACCAGGACATTTTGGCCATACTGCCACTTCGTCCATACCTTATAAAGACGTTTCAGCCATATGACCAGTTCGTCCATACTTTGTATAGTCATTTCGGCCATTTGAAAATGAAAAAAAAAAAACAATGGCCGATAAATATAAAAGAATAGTGATAATAATACATTTAATAGATCTATAGTGGATCTACTTACACATCAACGATGAATTAATGGTTTTGAAAACAATATGCCGAGATGACAGTTACAATTAAATATTTAATTATAATAATGGATTAGTATGAGACAAATAATGTATATTTTAAAAATGAGTTGTTAACACAATCAAGTATTAATTATGGCTTACTGTTGTCAAGGCTACTATAACATTTCCAATAATTCCACAGACCTAAGTAGATACACGCTTACACATACATGTATATAATTTCTTCATGAAAAATGCATATCTCCCCCATGAAAAATTTAAATGTTTCTATTAATTCTTATTAAAATTTAGAGTCTCACCCATGAAAATTTTTCAAGGTTGGCATGTCTGTCACAACATTTGTTATATACTAGATTTTATGTCTGACAACACAAATACGGCAAGCAGTACTCCAGTATACTAAGTAGTTTTCCGATATTTAAAAGCTGTTAATCTTGAATAAAAAAAAACACTTAAAAAATATTAGATCTACAAGCATTTATATTACAACCACTATAAAATTGTGTGGCCGAAACATCTATGGCCGAAACGACCTATGGACGAAGTGGAAGTATGGCCAAAATGTCTTGAAAGCTTCTTCCAAAAAATCTGGTCAAACAGTGTTAGCCTTGAAAATGTATTGTTCACATTATTGGCAAACTTCAAGTTTCATTGGCCAAAATTTAAAAAATCGCTTTAAAAAAAAAATAATAATAAATAATAATTTTTTGCATCTTATTTATTTAGTTATTATCATAGGTAAGGGTGCTTATATGATTTTTTCTTACGTATTATGCCTTTTTCAAATTTATCAATAATTATATGAAAAAGAAAAATGTAAAGTACTAGTTTGGTTAAATAGACATGACAAGTACATATAAAGACAGATTAATAACTTGCCAAAAACATTTTCTGACCTAAGCAAAATTCGGCCAAATGTACGTTGCTTTTATCCATTGGCTGCATTAAATATTTTCAAGTCCAGTTTATTGTTGTTAAACTATTTTTCATCAATGATATAAGCAGCAATTAATTGTTGTGAGCTGCATATGGATGTAAATGTCAAACAATGTAATATTCATTCTCTCTTTCTTTTGGGGTTGAATTACAACTTTTATTAGTATCAGTTCGTATTTTTAAGTGCAATTAGGGTGTACGTGTACATTGTTTTTCGATAATATGAGATGCGATTGTAAGTGTGATATAAGCGGCCTCATATCATCTGTTCTTCATATGACATATCAACATTTGGAGAAGTTTACCAAGTTTTAAATCTAATTTAAGCATTATCAGAAATTAACTATTGACCATTGAGTATTAATTGCAGGTAACGTTAATTAGGTGAGACGAGTAGTAGGAATTAGTCTATATATCGCCAGAGCCTGGGTATTGTCAAAACAATACACAGGTGTGAAATAAACTGGAGAAGTAAGTTTACCCAGGCAGACTAGAAAAGCGTATTTAGAAAATGACTGTGCTTTGGTGGAAATGTAAAGAAATCATGTTTTGGTAACAAAAGCAGTAGGCGAAAGATCAATCTAAAAAGTGGTAGACTACCACTAAAATCGGTAGAGTTAACATGTCTGCAAATAAAAATCAATCCGATTTGATATAAATATTCATTAAAAATGTTTAATCTTTTTGCCATTTGATCGCTTACAAGATTGTGTAAGTCACATTTTCATTGGTAAAAAATGACCTGCCTACAATGTCATCCACATGTGACCCCATTATGGATTGCGTTAGTGAGTAGAGATTGGTTTTTAATTAGATTTATGATATATATATATATATATATATATATATATATATATATATATATATATATATATATATATATATATGATTTATCTCACCAAAACTTATAATAAGTTCCATGAATTATGATTAACATGGGACAATATTTTCGAGAGTTATTGGACTTTAAAATCTGTATGAATTACTTAGCTCGAAGGGCCATACATGTAGTGTAATGTATCTCAAATACATCTTGTTTCTTTTCTTATTTCAGGAAATTCGTAGAGGAACATTATGTTACATTAAAGGAAAACAATCCCAAGTTTCCAATTCTTGTGAGAGAGTGTAGTGGTATAAGTCCAAAAGTTTATGCTAGATATGGTGAGTTAATATCATACTTTATACTTCATTTCATACACTCTGACTTTTACGTTTTTAATGATGAAGGACAAAAACTAGTTATAGCATACCAAAGAGAAGACCATCAGCCTTGTGCAATTTATACTCTTTAAATCTGCTTACATGTAGGATCTAACCGTGAACCTGCACTGAAAAACTGACCTACACTGTGTTTAAGAGTATAGTGCTGTAACCAGAGTTCTCCTGGAACCCCTTGGTTGATTATCTGAACTAGCTACAGTGAAACTTGTATATAACAACCTCCTAAGGGACACACGAAAACCGGTCTTTATAATGAAGTGGTCTTTATATAGAGGTTGATTTGTACACAAATGATACTACTGGGGACAGCAAAAAACAGTCTTTGTGACCAGGTGATCTTTATACACAGGTGGTCGTTAAAGCAAGTTTTACTGTAGTTAGATATCATACAGATTAGGGAGGTTCTACATTTAGATCATCTGACATCACGATTTACAAAGAAACAAGACCATTTGTCTTTAACATACTTCCATTTAAGTTCACTCAATTGACCTATAGAGAACTATTGTAGAGTGTTGTGGCACAGTTTTGTGTCACTCGAGTGACCTATAGTGAACTATTGTAGAGTGTTGTGGCACAGTTTTGTGTCACTCGAGTGACCTATTTGGTATTTTCGTTATCCAGAGTTACCACCCCTTGTAGCAGGTTTTGATTGTGATGTCATTTGTTTGTGCGTAAAATAAGAAAAGTTATCAATTGTGACGTCATATGTTTGTGTGAAAATGACGTTGTTTTCTCATGTAAAGACATATCACAATCGATACCTGCTGACATGGGAGATAACTCTGACTAATGAAAAGACAGAATAGTGTACCATTGTAGAGTGTTGTGGTACAGTTTTGTGTGAGTTAACCATATATATTCTTGATCCTTATGGAGAGATACATATTGTAGTGTATATGGAGTCCTCGGATGTCCTGCCCTACCTTTAAGATAAATGTTTTCTTTTTATAACTTAAAAACTATTCATATCTCCACCCTCAAACAATATATACTAGTATTATTGATCATTATGAAAACATACATCCAATGGTGTATTTGAGGGTCCTGCCCACCCCCTGAAATATAATTTTTACTTATAATTTGAATACCATTCTTATCTCCATCCCTTAATCATACAAATTATTTTTTCATATGGAAAAACGGACTTAATGATGTATATAAACATATACAAAACTATACATATATGTACATGTATGTTTCTATCTGTATCATCAGACTGCAGCGATCGTTGTAGCGGATAGATTCAACGAGAGTGTAGCTCGAGTTGAATCCACCCGCTACAATGATCAAGTGCAATCTGATGATACGGATAGAAACATGTGTGGTTTTGTATTTACTATATGCCACTTATTTATTTAATTGCGTGCACAATTTTAAAATTCATACCTCTTTTAACGTTCATATGACAGGACAATATACATTCATGCCAAAACAGCAAATGAATGCGACATTCCAGGGAATCCATTTTCATTTTCAGGACTATTTCATTTCTAATGAATTAAAAGAAATTAAAACTTCATTTTTCTCACCCTCAGGGACCTCAGTCAGTGATCCTACTTCAAATAAATCATATAAAATCTCAAATTCTCTAAATGTTTCATAAGCAGAATTATCGCAACTGTCATCCATTGTTTTAATCGACTACGAAAATGGGCAGACAATAATAAAAAAGTTATCACATTTCGTTTTCAGTTTTGACGTCATATTAAATGAAACTCGAATCAGAAAAGTAGTTCTGGCAGAATATCCGTACCCAACTACAGTGCAATACGGAGTTGCATATTGCACAGGCTATTGAACTCGGTATTATAACTGTATGATTACACATGCATGTAATAAAATGTAGGCTTCCATGCCCCCACCACCTGAAATTTATTATTTTTTTTACATGTTCTTATAACTTGAAACTGTTTACAGCCCCATCCTTAAACCATATACATGTACATGTATATTAAATTATTATTGATTGTTATTGGGAGACTTTTTCAGTATTGCATATTGGGGTCCTGCCCCACCCCCTGAAATATATATATTTTTACTCATAACTTGAAAAACATGCACATCCCCAGTCTTAAACTTATTAACACTGCATGTACATATAACAAGTATGTATTGCTACATTTAATATCAAAGCAGGGACCAGTGAGACATACATGTACACGAATAATTATTGGTAATTCTCGTTGATGATAAGAATTGATCTTAGATGACCTCTTGTTATATCAGTATTACTGTATGTCTTTTCAATTTCTTCTTTCAGGTTTTGGAAAGGAGAGCAATGCTAATCTAACAGATATGTCAAGTGAACAGGTTTTAAATGTTATCAAAGTTTTGGCCAACAACAAATCTTGATATGATTTCATTGTGATGTAGTTGATTGGTAATTCTAGACATTTTGTAAAAATTTATTTTATTTGTTTCCATAAAAACCAAGAGTATCAGATACAGAAGAAACAAACCAGATATTCAGGAGCCATTCTTATATTTGTGACATCATAAAGACCTTGAAAACTCACCAGAGACTTACAAATGCTGTGTATTTAGCTGTATGATTTAAAGGATGTGAGTTTCACATCTGTCAGATGTTTCTGTACTTGTGTTAAATCTGCAAGAATCTGTAAATAAAATGTGTGAAAGAAACGTTTTATCGTATTTGTTTATACAGTTATAACATTGAACACTGAATGAAAATGATGTTGATACCTTTCATTGTTTTTATCAATCAATCATTTACATGTAGGTTTAATGCAGACTGAATATTGTGAATTAGCGATTAGTCTCATATTCACTATTGCAAACATCTGAAGTTGATAGCTATTTCATGAGAATCTACTTATCAACATGAACATAATTAGTTAATTACAAAGTTGAGAGGGGCTTAAGCCATCACCTTGTTGTCAGTATTCAGTTTAAAAGATTTGTGGAGGTCAGGTTTACCTGCTTCTACTGCCAATGCATTAACTAAACTTGCATGGCATATACATGTACCTTTTATGATTCTTCGGACATTTTACGCTTCAGATGATTGATTAGTTTTGTTGTGTATTTTTTGCAAAAATTACCTTTATTTTTCAGTTGACCCCTAAAGACACACTTGGGCTGACTTAAGCCTCTGATGTAAAGAATAGTCCATTATTTTCCAGGGGTAGACAAGTTAAGAAAATTGGTTGAGGTCAGGAGATGGTAGAATATGTTGATGTGATGTGAGCTTGTGTAACCTTTTATTACTCTATATTTTCCTGTGTATCTAAGTACTTGACTTAGTAGTGAGAGAATTGACTTCACAAGAGGAAGGCTTTGGGTTCAACTGTTAATCTTGACTTATATCTGGGACTTACTTGTTCATTTCCCAATTGATAGACATAAAAAGTGAGAGTAGAAGGACTGAAAGTTGAAGTCCTAGCTATGTCGTAGAAAGTGTGGAACTAACAATGAATACTATTATGCATCGTTGTAAAACCATTTTCCATAATTGCTTTGCTCTTTCCTGCCTGTGGTTTCATGTGCCCGAAATCACTTGCACATTTTTTTTATTATTCATGAAGCCTCTGCCAATGGGAGTAAACAGTGCTTGCATTCATCAACTAAGCAGATCAAGGCTTTTAAACAATTTCAGAACTATATTAGATCAACGTACTATGCAATATCTTCCGTTGCTGATCACAACCACTGTGATTGGATAAATTGAACACACTTACTCCTTATAGATATTCTTTAGCTACAAATAATTTCAATTACATGAAACCACGGTAAAGACAATCAAAATATTAACAGTAGTGAAATATACCAGGTGACTTATAGAACAAGCTCCAAGACTTGTTTAGGTCTGTCTCACAAACTGGAATAAACGGAAAGATTGATAAGCCTAGCTACTAAAAGTCATAAGTGGGCATCCACTGTCAACCAGTCACACTTAGATGTGGAACAGTCAGGTGTACTGATAGATTGGACACCACACTGTCAACCAAGCACACTTAAATGTGGGACAGTCATGATAGAATGGACACCAGTGTCAACCAGGCACACTTAGATGTGGAACAGTCAGGTGTACTGATAGATTGGACACCACTGTCAACCAGTCACACTTAGATGTGGAACAGTCAGTTGTACTGATAGAATGGATACCACTGTCAACCAGTCACACTTAGATGTGGAACAGTCAGTTGTACTGATAGAATGGATACCACTGTCAACCAGTCACACTTAGATGTGGAACAGTCAGGTGTACTGATAGATTGGACACCACACTGTCAACCAAGCACACTTAAATGTGGGACAGTCATGATAGAATGGACACCAGTGTCAACCAGGCACACTTAGATGTGGGGCATCCAGGTGTCATTGAAGAATGGGCACCACTGTCAAAAAGTCACTTTTAGTAGTGTTAAAAGGTGTCTTGGAACCATGGGCAGTTAACCAGTCATAGCTAGACATGGGATGGCCAGTTGTGAAGGAAGAATGGCCATCTTCGGTTAACCAGTCATAGCTAGAAGTGTGAGAGCCAGTTGTGAAGGAAGAATGGCCATCTTCAGTTAACCAGTCATAGATAGAAGTGCGAGAGCCAGTTGTGAAGGAAGAATGGGCATCTACAGATAACTAGTCACACTTAGACATACAGTTAATTTATAGTTATAGGAAACCACTTTACCTAACCAAGCTTATGTTGTAGCTAATCTATACTTCACCTCACAAAGCATATGCTGTAGCTATTCTATAACTCACCTCACAAAGCATATGCTGTAGCTATTCTATATTTCACTTAACAAAGCATATGCTGTAGCTATTCTATACTTCACCTCACAAAGCATATGCTATAGTTATTCTATAACTCACCCCACAAAGCATATGATATAGCTATTCTATATTTCACTTAACAAAGCATATGATGTAGCTATTCTATACTTCACCTAACAAAGCATAGACTGTAGCTATTCTATACCTCACTTCACAAAGCATATGCTATAGCTATTCTATACTCCACTTAACAAAGCATAAGATGTAGCTATTCTATACTTCACCTCACAAAGCACATGTTGTAGTTATTCTAATCTCACCTCACAAAGCATATGCTATAGCTATTCTATACTTCACTTAACTAAGTGTATGGTATAATTATCCTATACTTCATCTAACAAAGCATATGCTATAGCTATTCTATTCTTCACCTCTCAAAGCATATGATGTAGCTATTCTGTAATTCACCTCATAAAGCATATGATGTAGCTATTCTATACTTCTATATATCAGAAATTCTATTTTTGGTTATCAGGAAATAAAGGTGATTTTTTCATATCAGAAATTCTATTTTATTATATAAAAAAATGAATTTTTGATATCAGAAATATGTAGTATTATTTGATATCAAAAAATCGAATTTCTGATATAGAAAATACATATTTTTGGACAACAAAAATTCATTTTTTGATATCAAAAAATCAATTTTCTGATATCAGAAATTCGATTATTTGATGTCAAAAAATAATTTTTGATATCAGAAAATAGTGAATAAATACTAAAACGGCGCCCCTTGCAATACCGCTAAATTTGTTCGTATATTTACTGTTCCTTCTACTACTGCTAATTTTGTTCGTATATTTACTATTCCTTTGCACTACCGCTAATTTTGTTCGTATATTTACTATTCCTTTGCACTACCGCTAATTTTGTTTGTATATTTACTGTTCCCTTGCACTACCGCTAATTTTGTTCGTATATTTACTGTTCCCTTGCACTACCGCTAATTTTGTTCGTATATTTACTGTTCCTTTGCACTACCGCTAATTTTGTTCGTATCTTTACTGTTCCCTTGCACTACCGCTAATTTTGTTCGTATATTTACTGTTCCCTTGCACTACCGCTAATTTTGTTCGTATATTTACTGTTCCCTTGCACTACCGCTAATTTTGTTCGTATATTTTCTGTTCCTTTACACTACCGCTAATTTTGTTCGTATATTTACTGTTCCCTTGCACTACCGCTAATTTTGTTCGTATATTTTCTGTTCCTTTGCACTACCGCTAATTTTGTTCGTATATTTACTGTTCCCTTGCACTACCGCTATTTTTCGTAATATCTTTACTTTTCCTTTGCACTACTGCTAATTTTGTTCGTATATTTACTGTTCCCTTGCGCTGTCGCTGTTTTTGTACGTATATTTACTGTTCCCTTGCACTACCGCTAATTTTCGTAATATCTTTACTTTTCCTTTGCACTACTGCTAATTTTGTTTGTATCTTTACAATTACTGTTCCCTTGCTCTATCGCTAATTTTGTTCGTATCTTTACTGTTCCCTTGCTCTATCGCTAATTTTGTTCGTATCTTTATTGTTCCCTTGTACTATCGCTAATTTTGTTCGTAAATTTACTGTACCCATGCACTGCTGCTATCCTTTTTATATCATCACATGTTACCTCTACATGGTGTGGGTAGGAAGCAAATCAAAACTGGAGGGGTGCCATTTTTTTATGAAAATGTTTTTCCTGGTTAAAAAGATGGTTTCATATGCGTTTAGATTAAGCAACAAACATATACAACAGTGGTGGATCTTGATTTTTTTTAATGAGGGTTAACATAAAACTACTTTTTAAAACTGTTTTCCAATGCATACCTCATCCAATGCAGAGTGATGATTTAAAGTTGAATGTAAAGTTTGGGTGCAAATTTAAAATTCACATGTATTCCTTTTGTATTTGTTTTATATAAAACCCACAATTTTTAAAAGTTCATATAATCCACAAATTTAAGTGGAAACTAAATAAAAACATTTCTATCTGTGGAAAATTAAATTCATATTTTGAATCTATTCTAAATTATAAATAACTTCTCCGCATATTTTGAATACACATTGATTTTATGAGAGAAAATTATTTTACATGAAAAGAGATGACTTCAATAGACTTTCAAAACAAGTAAGGAAATTAGAAATTTTCTCTATGGCTAAAACCTAAATATTCCTATAAATATATCAATTTTATAAATATGAATTAATTTAACTATAATTCTGTAACATTTTGTGAAATTTTATTCAGATTTTATGATTTTATAAGCATTCGAAAATTGTTGGTTTTATATAAAACAAAAAAAAAGAAAATGACGGGAAAAGGAAAGAATAATAATATTGGTATTTTGACTGTTCTTTACTTTATTTCTAAGTCTTGGATTTAAAATTGTGAGGCAATATTTCATTAGGGTTTAACGCATATTTCAGAGTATTGAAAATTGGAATCACGTAGATGCATTTTTCTGCGTCCAGACGCCATAAATCACATTGATTATCCTTCTCAAAAGAAGTTTGGGTCAGCAAAAAGGTTACTTAATTCCGGGCAGAATTTCGGCCGAGTATCCTCCAGACATTGACCTCTTTATCGTTAAAAATATTTCGTTGATAAATTAATTCGGAAGCTCGATGAGGTATTCTCTAACTTCCAGACACAAAATTACCGTTTCCCCCGTGGTTCTGGGTATGCTTCCCAGAAATGTCCTATTTTAAAAGCCAAGAGAGTTAAAATGGTCACATTGCCACTTATTTTTATCCCGGTCAAATATTAAATTAAATTTAAAGATTTATTAGTTACCCAAAATATAATGAATTTCAGCAAAAACAAATGCATGAGCATGATCAGCGATATATAAAGCTGCTGTCAAAATTTTGAAAATCAAAATGAAATAGCCCACTGTTGGAATTTACAGATGTAGGAGTAAGAACAAATGTAGCCTAGGCTAGATCTGTCAAACTTGATAAATTTAGGAATATTTACTGCCGGAGAAAAATGTTTCGGACAATATATGTTTCCTATTAATTCTAGATTTAGTGATAATGTCTTTACGTGTATTTTGAAAAGTTTGGAAAATATAATGTTACACGTTTTATGCAAGCAATAAAACTTGACATTTTTCCCCCTTGAAATATATAGGCTACAAAGGGGTGATACTGAATATATTCACACCGGCCTTCCCCTCCCACTTTTTTCGGAAGTGACTTTGTGTAGTTTCAGTTACCTTTCAATTAATTTTTCGGACAATGGACAGTCATCGCACCGGAAAGGCACAGGAAAGACTTCCTTTTGACACCCTTACTCAAATATTCTCAAAACATCATAAAACGCAGAGGACAATCAATGAAATATATATTCAGAAATTAAATTTTGGATGTTTAAGTATTTATTTATTTGTTATTTTTTTTTTTTGAAATATTTGAGTGGAGGGTGCAAACGAAGTCTTACTAAAGCACATCGGACCCACCCATGCATCCTCAGATCTAAAGTAAAATAGGAATCTATATATTTTTTAAGTTTTACGGGCTCGTCATACATCAAAATATCCATTGAATGCTACTTCCGGGACACATGTTCCTCTGATTTGACGTCTTCACAAATATGCCTAAAAAGAAAACAGGCCAGCGAAAGAAGGCTGAGAAACAGAAAGAACGACAACGTGAACTGAGAAATGCCGAAAGGTCTCTCGCCCAAAAACCATGCAATTTTATTATGGTAGGAATTGGTATTTGAAATTAGATGTAATGTAATGTAAATGTACAATGTTAATGTTTTCTTTTATAGCCTACTCGGCTACTGCAGCATCAGTATGTCACCTGTAGCCTACACTCACAGTCACAGTTATCTCAGTTATGCCACAGTTACGCAAATTGTCAGTGCTCAGTTTCTTTTCCGTTAATGTTTCTATTTTTATGTAGAAACTGAATTCTGACGAAGAATATATTCAAGATTATTATGCGACTCGGGTGGTTAGCCTTAAAATCATCGCAGTGGTTATTTGTCGGTGAGCCGGTTGAGTGATGCTTTTGTTATTTTGCCAGTAGTTCCATTTGCACATGGGCAGTTCACAGATTGAAAGCATCTTGAAACCCTTTTCTGGTGTCGTATAACAGTTGGTCTGGCCTCAAAATGTGTCCGGCAGGACTGAAAATGTTAACATTTTCGGTCCAGGTATATATAATATTCTGTCCCCCATATAAGAATTGGTCGGCCAGATAATGTGTCTGGCCGGACCAAAAATGTCCTGGGTAAAATCTATAGAGAAAAGAAAGTTAAATAGGGTGAAATGTTATTCATCATAGACCTATATTTAACCACTGTATTCTACTGGAAGTACTGAGGGTTTTACAAGCGTTATCAATTTCTCAAAATATATCAGATGTTTTTATGTAATGGCGTCTGTTTTTGTATATTGTTATTATTTAATAGAATTATTAGTTTATGGTAGGTAGTATACTTGAGACACTATAAGGACAATAGACATTAAATAACTCCAGATTGAGGACATCTGTAATCGTATCGAATGCTTTGTTTTCTATATATGTATACATGTTTTCTGTCACTATCATTTCTGCAGTAGGTGTGTGCTGTTTGATCTTTTAAATTGAAATTTAATTTGATTAAAAATTAAGTTTCAACGACGTGTGAAAGCAAAAATCAATCTTAATTACGAATATGCATAGGTAAAATAGAGATAAGACATTTAGTTAGCAAAATAAAGATTATTTATTTACCTTTTTCATTTGATATAATTATATATGGTGGTGCTTGAGTATGAAACAAAACTTACTTTGCCTCCCAAGTTTATATTCCAGATTTTTAAGAAAGGTGGAGAAACTATTTTAAAAAAACATCCACCCATATATTAAAACATGTGATAGCAACTATGACAAAAACAAAACAATGGGTTTTAGTTTTAAATCGGTCTGCCAACAGGTGATATAGAAGCCATAGGCCTGCATACTCCCGGAAAGGCAATCCCATCATACTCTGAAAGCTTTATTAATATATTGTCACATTATAAAGTGCTATATATTTTCAGTAAAAATGTAATTACATTCATGTATTGTACACTTAACTGGGGTATGTATGTGTTAAACAATAAATTCTAGAGATTTTACCCACCTTATATCCTCACCCCTAAAAGAATTATGCACTGAACAAAATCAAACCAGCGACAATATAGAGCCTGCCCTCTCAATTAAATAAACACCACTAAAATATAGGTAGATCTAACATGTTTAAAATAAATGAGAGTTGATAATTAAGATTTGTCAAAGTTGCAATTCTTTTTATTAAATTCAATTTTTAAAATCCATGATAATGATACACTGCTATCCGGACCGATTATTATATGACACCGGCTACTGAATCTGCAGCGATATTTAGCCATTTTATTGACCTTGTTTTAAAAAAATTTCTGGTTATTTTAGCCTACCATGAACAAAAAGAAAAAGAGACAAGAGAGAGAAGCTTCCTGAACCCTATCTCCGGCTACTGTAGCTATATTTCACTGGTTTATTCATCATTATACTAGCACGGGCAAAATAACAAAAACATCACTCAACTGGTTCACAGTCAAATAACCACCACGTAAAATTATTGCTTATGCAAAATTTTGACTTTTGGAAGTTGAAACGGATCAAACCTTTTATTTTTATATTATTAGTAATTACTGTGAGTTCATTGTAACACATGGGTCACGACACCATTATCAGGATTCTAAATTTCTTTGACCTATCGCTAAATGCCTGACATGGCACCTTTTGGCAAACTTTTCCATTATGATGTCACAATTAAATGACCCATCAAACATTTGTGTGATTATGACATCACAATAGAATGCCATAAAAAAAGCACATGGAGAGCAAAGTTGGACATTTGGCGATTGGTCAATTATGGCATTAGGCACTACAGAGCCTAATTTCTAATTCTGTTGAAACAAACATTGGTAATACATGTACTTGGAAGTGGGAAGTATGACCATGTTTCAATAGAAACAATATAGAGCCACAGTAATATATTTCTTTTTTGTCGTTGTTGTATTGTTGTTCAACATCCCACTCAAGAATCTTTCACTGATATGGAGACGTCACCAATGCAGGTGAAGTGCTTCAAATTTTGGCCTATGCTCGGCACTTCTGGCCATTGAGCAGTGAGGGTTCTTTAACGTGCCGACACCTACTGTGACACGGGACCTCAGTTTTTTACTGTCTCATCCAAAGGACAGGAAACTGACCTGCCACAGTCTAGACTCGAACTCACGACCTCGTGATCAAGAATCGTGCGTGCTACCGACGGAGCCAAGCTCCCTCATTTCTTTTTTACATGCACCTAACCTCTCAGACTCCGTTTTGCTGCAGATAATTTACATGTAATACATAAGAGGCCTCTGTGGCCAAAAAGATTGGAAAGCCCCTGATATATAATAACAAAATTTTGCCAAGACAGAGATATCTGTATAAAATTCCAGACTTCTCAGTTGAATTACATACATCAGAATGTGTTTCAGGCCATAAAATAGCAGAAATCTTCGTAGCCCATTTACAGGTTACGCTAAAAGGAATTACTGTAACCTGCAGGTTACAATACATGTAGCAATGATAAAGAATTAAAAATAAAATTCATTGAGAACAAAAAGGAGGTTACACGATCTGTATTTGTTGTAATCTCTACATAACCAGAATGATTGCTCCCATGTTACTTTTTGGTCTGATGTTTCATTTTGCACATCAATTCTTGTAGCAAGAATGTACATAAATCTTACTTTTAAAATTTCTTTAAGTGATTGTTTTATCTTTATGCACATAAATTTACTATGCAGCTCTTTGATTATTGATTTTTGCACAATCAAACTTTTCTTTTTCAGGAATGTGATCAATGCAAAAAGTAAGTGAAATATGTGTTCTGGTATGTATAGTCCATTTTACATAACATGGCAGGCTGGAAGAACTTATTGATAGTCAGAGGTATAATTCTGTGTACGTTTTGGTTATGACAAGCTTGAACACAGGAAAAGTGTTTTATTTCTCACTTGATACTTGTAGGTGTGATGAACCAGTAGGAAAGATAACTCTTACCAGTATTATGATTTTAATACTGCTTTGTTTTATTTCCTAATCTTAACTCATTCAGGTCACGAAAGGTTTCATGAGAATCCACCCTGCCAGGTTATATGAATTTTACTATAGTTTTTGATCTTTTTTATTTTGAAATTTTCACATTCGTAACAAAATTTTGTGGATTGAATATATTGTAGGTTACTGTAGACCTGTTGCTGTAACTGCAGTCATGTGACTTTGAGTGGCAAAATGATACAGATACCTGTAAAAACATAGACGTTGATATAGTAACTGATTGTTCTTGATGTCAATTTTCCGGGAATTTGTATCATTTTGCCACTCAAAGTTACAGGACTGCAGTTACAGCTAAAGAGTCTATTTTGATGCTTATCCCAGTTGTAGGTTATTAAATCAAAAAGGCTTTGCTGAAAGTTTTGTAACAGACCTAGTTATAATAAGCCAAAGTTTAATAGATTTTAAAAGTCAATATTCTGAATGTGGCTGAGTTGGTTGAAATGCCTAGGATGAGGGATGCAGAGAATTTTATTTCTTTTGTATGATGTTCATTAATAATATTAAGAGAAGTGTTCAGTAATGCCTATATTTATAAACAGAAGCACGTGGACACAAGGACAGAATGTAAGCAATGTACAAACATCAAGACATATCACATGCTTAAAATAAATACACATAAATACCCTGGGTTATTATACCATTATGTGATTAATCTAGCGTGACAGTCAAAACAGTAAATATTTGTGTCACTTCACCTAAACCTAGTGATATCACCATATCACACTGCATATATAAAGTGTATACATTTTGTATACATACCAACCAGTATTCCCAGAGAACGGAGCTTATCATTATAGACAGCAACAAATCAACCAGTATTTCAAGAGAACAGAGCTTATTATCATAGACAGCAACAAATCAACCAGTATTCCCAGAGAATGGAGCTTATTATTACAGACAACACCAAATCAACCAGTATTCCCAGTGAACAGAGCTTGTTATTATAGACAGCAACAAATCAACCAGTATTCCTAGTGAGCAGAGCTTGTTATTATAGACAACATGGCACTAGTCCTAATACATGTACCATACATTGTAGGTGCTTCAGAACTGTGAGTCTTGAACCCTACTTTTGACATGTATTTTGTAGTCTTTTAACCAGAAATTTTTCTCTTGTAGATCACAGAAGAGCAGAGCATTTTGTTATTTCTGTTCATCCTTACAGAGATTGCCAGTATGTGCCCAATGTGGTATGTGTTTTTATACAAATTTAATCATTGGTAGTTTCTTGTCTTCCATTTAATGCTTTCAGAAATATTCATCATTGTATATTAATTTTGTATAATGATATTGTATATAAAATGTATATATGTTTTTCAGGTGTATACACACAGAGTGTATCTAATAAGCTGTGACTAATTTTTACAGGAAAACAGAAATGCATGTCCAAACTTGGAGACTGTTGCATAAAACATTCTGGAACGAATACCACAGGTCTTAATATGGTGGTAAGTTATGACAGGTCTTAACACAGTTGTAAGTCATGACACAGGTCTTAACATGGTGGTAAGTCATGACTCATGTGTTTTAACATGGTGGTAAGTCATAACTCAGGTCTTAATAGGATGGTAAGTCATTACTCAGGTCTAAATATGGTGGTAAGTCATGACACACATCTAAATATGGTGGTAAGTCATGACTCAGGTCTAAATGTGGTGGTAAGTCATTACTCAGGTCTAAATATGGTAAGTCATGACACAGGTCTAAATATGGTGGTAAGTCATGACACAGGTCTAAATATTGTGGTAGACATGATGACAAGTATAATAGGATAGACTAATGATACATAGTTTTGTTGGTAAGTCATGGCACAGGTCAAAATATGGTGGTAAATCATGGTACAGGTCTTAATATGGTGGTAAGTCATGACACAGGTCTAAATATGATGGTAAGTCATGACACAGGTCTAAATATTGTGGTAGACATGATGACAAGTATAATAGGATAGACTAATGATACATAGTTTTGGTGGTAAGTCATGGCACAGGTCTAAATATGGTGGTAAATCATGACACAGGTCTAAATATGGTGGTAAGTCATGACACAGGTCTAAATATTGTGGTAAGTCATGGCACAGGTCTAAATATGGTGGTAAGTCATGGCACAGGTCTAAATATGGTGGTAAGTCATGACACAGGTCTAAATATTGTGGTAGGCATGGTGACAAGTATGATAGGATAGATTTATGATGCATAGTTGTGGTTTTCATTTGGCAAAATGTATTGTGTTCAGTAAACACCTGGCACCAACATTTTTCTTTCAATTCAAGTTTTCTATCTACCATTATTCTTCTGAAAACCTCACTACAAAATGAGATGAATATATTTGTAGGTCTTTTTGATACATATTTATTTAACGGTATGCCTCTCAACACTTATAAAGTAATATGAAATGACCAAATCTTGAAAATCAAAGTCACGTCTTGTTAATCGATTTAAAAAAAATATAAATTACAATTGTAAAAAGATGTACAGAGTAGCCTAGATGTTGGAGAAAAACAATTAAATTTGGCGTTTGAATAATTCTTGCTTCCCGGGCAGTAATGCAAATGATGTAATCAGCCTATATGCAAGTGAACTCTGTGTCAAACATTCGAAGTAGATTTAGTGCACATATACCGCCACTGGATATCTCGGGCTATTACTAACTTATCCCACGCGGTCTCGGAAATATCATTCTCAGCAATATATCATATACATCAGTAATTATTTCCAATAACAATCCTGTGTTGTGTTTTTAAAGTAAATATACAACCAGAGAAATATCTCTGATACACACATAAAATAAAGTTCAATTTTAACAATGACCAAGTGTGTAATGGGCCAGATGTGTGACACCGAGTGTATCCGAGATTTCCCTGAACCCGCATGCTCAAAATATTTGTTGACACTGAAGCGATGTCTGTAACAGATGGTCTTAATCTTAAATTGACTAATTCAGCACGAAAGGACACAGACAAATATCAAGCATCAAGCTTTATAGGCTCAAATGTAATTTGGATTTAAGTAAGACCATTGGATTGCATTATGTGGTAAATTAATGTGAATATAAAATGTCTATTTAGCCAGGACTCTACCTGTCAGGTTTGTTTACACTTACAGTTCATCTGTTTTTACAACATACAGTTGTGTAGAATAATATATGCCTAGTTTACATCGACTCAAAAAATACAAACAATTATCATACCTTAACTAAAATTATGTGGAGTATTTAAATATTCTTTTGAAACTCAGAAATTTGACAAACTATCATAAATTGCTCTAAGCTGCACACGTCTTGCCATGTGCTTCCTTGACAATCGGTAATCTTTGTAAAGCTTTTCCGAAATTTAATTAGCAATGGCCAGAGTAATAGCTGATTCAAAGGAAGGAAGGGATACAACGGACTACGTTTGTCGAGATTATTGTAATTATACACATTAACCGCCAGGTGATCAGTTTAGGATGTATAGGAGATAAAATATTGCATAAAACTTTTAGTAAAAGTACTATCTACCTGCTAGCCTCTTTGGGGATCTGCGGTTAGGGCACAAAAAAATATTATAAAAGATAATCCTAGTCTTAATTGTCTCTCATAACGTATGTTAACCACTTTACATTTACAATTTGCGATTCTTTTGTAGGGTGCCATTTGTGATTTCTGTGAAGCGTGGGTCTGTCATGGATCAAAATGTCTTTCCGTACATGCGTGTACTTGTCCTCTGAGGGATGCTGACTGCTGTGAGTGCAACAGAGGAGTATGGGAGCATGGTAAGATCTTGCTATCATTATATCCTCTCAAAAGTTGTGATTCATTGCCAGTTTGTCAGTGTATTGTATCTTAATTTTGTTCCTGGACAATTAAAATTTTTGCATAAAGCACTTGGACAATTTTCTTCAAATTTAGTATGCAAAATCTCATGGTAACAATAGAATTCAATGTAATTTATCTTAAATGTTACTGTAAGTCTGTAAATTTTCATAGGACATTATTGTAATGAAACAATGGTTTTAAATTTATTTGCGAGATATTTTTGTGATTACAAATGCCTTTTTCTTCATACTATTATCATACTTCATTGCAAATGCTATAATCCATGCACCCTGGTTCTGATATGAACTCAATAAATATCAACCATCTTCTAAAAGATATAACCTAAAAATAGTGCTTATTTTCGCCTTTCAGTTTTACTTTCAGTATCAGGTTAGAAAACTAAGCGAGAATTTTATGTTCGGGAATAAGAGCCTTTGCGAAATTACGCGTAAATAAATTTCTCTCAAATAAAACTAGATTTACAGTAATCACCATGTTTTCTTCACTTGCTATGATTTATAGAATGTGTTTAAGTTCTTAAATCTTTCATCCCTAAATATCTCGGTGGTATGTTCTTTCTATTGTTTAAATCCAGTCTATAATGGTCTGTAGGGTTGAAAGGGTTAAATTAAATTCAATATATCATGCTATTGTCATAATTGCCACAAGGGCTGTCAGTGATGAGAAATTCTATATTGTTATATCAATAAGTAAAAATATTGATATATTAATCAATCAAATGATTTCAAAATTCATTAAAAATAAGAGATTCATTCTTGTATATGGGAGTTGCATTGTTTATTTAAACAATTGAATAATTAAGATAAAATATAACATACCATGTTCCATCCATTAGGCGTTCAGGGCGCTACGAAAATCAGGGAAAAGGGGTGGGCACTTAATGTGACCATTATTAATCGTCAAACTAACGTAAAACAGTTAATTTTGATAAGGCACAGTGGTAAAGTTGTTGTATTTATTACCGAGGACACCTATCAACATTCATCTGTTGCTGGGGGCTACAGACAAACTGTTACTTACGGTTTTTCAGGTGCACATCTCCTTGTCAACCAGCAAGAAAATATTCTTGATGGTATGGTCAGAAAAAAGGAGTGGCGCATATAGGGACATGGCCATTAATGGGTCGAATACGGTAGTTCAAGAAATTGAAGTAAAACTGGACAAAAATCGAGATGAAAATTTCTGAATTTGTAAAAGAAAAAAAACATCCTGTGAAATGCATAAGAAATAAATCAATTCTAAAAACTATGTATCAATATATCAAATCAAATCACTTTTATCAATAACAGCCCTAATTTTGATTGACTGAAGATTCATTGTTGATATGACATTTTTATACAATTTTTAATTATTTGCAAAATGTATTGCAATAAGAATAAGCCTTTTCTCTTATTTTGATTATTTCTGTTTTGTTTGTTATAGGTGGAAGAATATTCAAGTGTTCGTACTGTGCCAATTTTTTATGTGAAGACGATCAGTTTGAGCATCAGGCAAGTTGTCAACAGATTGAGTCAGAGAATTTCAAATGTAAGTTCATGGCCTGGCATCATAAAACTAAAAAATATTCTCAACTAAAGTTGAATACAAAGTTTAGACTTGAGTAACACTCAAGATATGTATTGAGGTAATACTCCAGATATCTGGCATTGGGCCCAATTTTTACTAACATTATAGTGTATCCAATCACACTCTAGATTGAGGTGTATTTTAGCTGACACCATACACAGACAGGGTTTCTGACAAAGATTCACCCTCCAATATTGAACAAGCCAGCGTGATTAAAGCCTCATGGTTGAAACTATGACTATTCTCACCAATGTATACACGAAAAAAAAATGAGAGTGGTGTAAAACAAAAACAAAAAACAGTAAACATAAAAATCCAAAATAGCACAATACATTAAACAAATAATTTGGAGTAACTGCACAAAAGAGTGGGGGGAAATCATCTAAAACCAAAATTAATCATCAGAAATTTTATGTGTATTTGTTTAGCTTTGGTTTTCTTTTAACTTTCACACTTGAAAACAATGATTGATGATTGTTTCTGACCTATAATGTGTTTTCAGCTAAATTGATGTTGATGCCACTCAGTTTGATTTATGTTTATGCCACACTCAGTTTGGTTGATGTTTATGCCACATTCAGTTTGATATTTTATGCCAAAATCAGTTTGATCTATTTTATGCCACACTGAGTTTGTTTGATGTTTTATTCCACACTCAGTTTGATCTGTTTTATGCCACACGTTTGTTCAATGTTTTATGCCACACTCAGTCTGTTCAATGTTTTATGCCACTCAGTTTGTTCATTGTTTTATGCCACACTGAGTTTGTTCAATGTTTTATGCCACACTGAGTTTGTTCAATGTTTTATGCCACACTGAGTTTGTTCAATGTTTTATGCCACACTAGGTTTGTTCACTGTTTTATGCCACACTCAGTTTGTGTGATGTTTTATGCTGCATTCATCGAACATATTAATGTGGCCAAATTTTAAACTGACACTGTCCAAAATATGTACATGTTTGATTGGCGATATATTGGGGGAGAACTTTATATTGATTTATCAGTACTCTCAGAATGTGTGTTAACTCACTGAGCAAAAGGCTTAAGTCAGCTAGTCTGATAAGACTTCATCTGTTGTCTGTTGGTGTCAGTACTCTAAGAATGTTTGTTTTATTTCAGGTATGTCATGTAACAAGCTAGGTCAGTACACGTGCCTTAGATGTAAGGTAAGTAACATGTAGGTCAAGGGAAATAACTCTTGTCCACAGAACATGTTGAATATACAAACTTATATCGTATGTGGTATTGCAATTTGTAGAAACTTAGGTTTTTAAACAAAATATGTATGAATAGACTTGGATTTCTTTTACAAAAATGTTTAATTAAAAGTTTTTACTTAAGCATTGTCTCAAAACTCTATTTTAAACACAGCTCAAGTTGTTTTTCACTCAGTTGAGTTCAGTTTTCTTTGTTCTAAGTTTTCCTTTTGGAAAACTCCCATATATCTGAAATTCTAACATCAAGAATCATTTTGATTACCACTTGGTTATTTATGGAATCATAGGTTTATAAACAAGATATGTGTGACTAGATAGCAGATATTCAATATGACACTTTTTGGCCAAATGTTGCCAATTTTGACTTTCATTTGGATTCATTAATTTTGACTTTCATTTTGATTGTAGGTGTGCTTCTGTGATGAACATGTAAGGAGAAAGGGTTTCAAGTACCAAAAAGGTCAACCAATTCCTTGTCCAAAGTGCAGCTTCCAAACAAAGGAAACCAAGGATTTGAGTGTTAATAGTAAGTGATTCATTAGCTCATCAGGACAAATTGTCCGGAGAGCCAGTGTCATACCCAGGCCTTGTTGGTGACGTCAGGATAAAAACTTGAATCTGGACAATAACTTTAAAAATATAAGAAGTTGAGATTTTAACATACAGTAGAATCTCATTATGTCAAAATCAGTTGAGTGGAAATTCAGGATATATCAAAATTGAAAAGTCCAGTCCCGATTTTTAAAGATAATAATAATATATTAATTAAAAATTTCAGTTATCTTGACTTCCTGACAGGCCTTTCAGACTGTACCATGATCTTTGACCTCATGACCTCCATAATGCCATTTGACCTACTTTTTAGTAAAAATATTAATATCTGAGATACCAGTGGGCTATGTTAACTTATAATAACAGTGTCTGACCTTTAAATCAAGGTAATCCTTTACCAAAGGCTCGGGGTAACCTATTGCAATCATCTTTTTTTGTCTGTCGTTGTGCGACAAAATTTTTTCAAATTTATGACTTCTCAAGAACCAGTGGGCCAATTTTAACTGAACTTGACAGGAAGTATCCCCCATGTGAATTTTCAGAAAGTGTGTGCATAAAAAGGGTCTATGATCCAAAACCTGTCCATAAATGAGCCACTAGGGGGTGCTTCAGTAACGTAGGGTAGTTTTATACTAATTGCTTAATAACTCAAAACTGATTTGACTTTTTAGTAAGTCGGTAGCGCGCTCCACTCTGGGTCGTGAGTTCGAGTCCCGCCGGCAGCAGGTTGATTTCCTGTCCTTCGGATGAGACAGTAAAACTCAAGGTCCCCTGTCACAGTAGGTGTCGGCACGTTAAAGAACCCTCACTGCGCAATGGCCGTAAGTGCCGAGCATAGGCCAAAATTTGAAGGCCTTCACCGGCATTTGGTGACGTCTCCATATGAGTGAAATATTCTTGAGTGGGACGTTAAACAACAACAAACAAACAAACTTTTTAATACAAAAATACCTTCTTTTTACTGGAAATATACATTAATATTAAATTTGAGCTGGACTGATGAAGTCTTATTGACAGAAACAATCATTATGAGCATTTGTTTTGACCTCATTTATAAAACTATAACTTTGGTATTGTTTATAATATATGAAAAAGTTTCTATGAATTTTCAAATGTGCTTTTGACAAAATTTCAAGGTCAAAGGTCAAGGTTACAGGCACCTAAGTAAACAGAAAATATGTTTTTCATCAAATTTTACATATTACATGTATCGACTTCTCAAGAATGCATGATTTTTAATTTAATATCTACAAAGTTTGCGAATGAAAATGATATGTATTTATAAAGGAGCAAATGGAGAGACACTTCAAATGACCGGGTACAGTTATATACAGATGGCATATAAACTTGAAACTGGATAACTTTTTGTACAAATGTTTTGTTGAGGTGACTGTTAAGACCCATTGTGCTGCTTTCTGTTTATTTCTTCTATTGTATGATGTTTCTAGTAACTGAAATAAAATGCCTAATTAAAGGCATACATGCTTTTCATTTTGATGAAAAATTTGTATAGGGCATAGCCTTTTCAACATTCGGTACTTCTCACAAACCTCTGAATATGATTTCGTTTGTGTTTTGGTGCTTTTCATTTATTTTATCAATCTATTTATCTGTCAGTCTGTCTATCAATCCATCCATTCATTCCTGTAGCAGTCATCTGTCAAACATGGGCTTCTTTTCACATCCTCAAAACAACAAGTTTATGAAATTTTGAACAAATCTCCAGAGGTTGACAACAGTAAAATAGTCATATGGGACTAGCCTAATCATAGTCAGGGGTGCGTTTTATTATGTGTCATTAAATGTTATTAAGATTAATTTTGTATGTTTTCAGGTCGAGCATATGATTTCGGAAGACAGAAAATGGATGACGAGCAGGATGAGTATAGTTATAATTTCCATAACTTCGAGGGAGCATCGGGGTTTTCTTTTGGTGGTGTGAAGGCAGAGCGAGTTGATGATTATGATGACGACGATTATGATGACGGTATGTACAACTAAGTCATCTTGAATTATAAAGGGCTCTTGAGGCTATGTATTTTGATTATTAGAAAATACTGTTTTGCTCTTTAAGCTCACATTTTCCCTTTGCTAGAGGATGAGACATGTCTCGTATAAACCCGTTTGATTAGTGTTAACAAATTTTGAACTTCTATAATTTTTGTTAAATAGATGTATGACCAATTCTCTTCTAATTTACATACAAGCATTTTTAGGGTAACAGTAAGGAAAATTGTAAATCTCATGACCCCTGATTTAGGGCTTTAGTAGGAAAGTTTTGAATGAATACCAATAGAAAATAATGGACCAGTCATCATGTTCATTACTACTTTTCAATTCATACTCTTCTTTTTTTACATGTGCATATATTCTACTATTCTTTAAATTTCCTTAGAATTATCAGGTAATTATGTGGATATCTAAGTGTTACAGATTTAATAACTGAGTATTTAAACATAAGTTGATGAGAAAATAAAATTGTTCACCTTTCTACCTGAGAGAGTACTATTAAAGAGAAATTCTCTCATATCAAGCTTACTCTATCCTTGTCTGTCATCGATGTCAGAATGATGCTAAACTAATAAATATACTTGTGCTCTACTTGAGACATGTGGATAAATACTCTAAATCCGGAAATTTTCATGGGACTTTATTTTCGTGATACACAAGTTTTAAATTTATTCACGAGATGATATTTTCACGATTTCAAATGCCCATTTTGTCATAAGATTATCATACTTCATTATTCAATAATATTTTTTCCACTCTAGAGAGCTCTCGTGAAATTATATGTAAATGAAATTCTCATGAATAAAACTGGTTTTACAGTAGTTGATTGGTAATTTTATATTCAAATAGTCACTGTTCACTATTCATTCTCAAAAATATATTCAAACATTCATTTTAGCTTTAGATAAGATACCCGAGTGACAGATAAGGCATTTTGGACATTGGTATTACTTACATGAGTTTTGAAAGATTAATTACTGTTCTTTATCACCAGAAGAAGAAACCCCACATTTGTAAATTAACATCGCTGATCTTTGGCAATGTATTATCCAATTCAAACAAAAAGATTCATTCAGCCCAAGTTATTGTGATCATCATTTCATCCCATGATATAACTTACAAAGAACAGAATTATTTCTTGTTCAACATGAAAGATTAAAAACCCCTAAACAAGATTGTTTATTTAAATGCATATACACCAAACAAACCCAATTCCAACAGCAACATGAGTTGATGTATGAGAAATCTGCCTCGTCTTGATACATTTATTTATTTTTATCTATTTTGTTTTTTCATTTATTTTCTTACTCTGTGGCTAGGATTGGGGAGCGATGTTTTGACAGCATTCTTGCTGTATATTTCAGTCCTCAGATCAGGGAATTGTTTATCTGAAATTTATATCAAAATATAAAATATCTGAGGCAGATCATATGTTTTACATGGCCTTACTAATGTACTTTTGAACAATCAAAAGATTTGAAGTTAATATTTTATTTTTGTATGCATATTTTTGTTTTACAGATGATTCTGATGATGATGATGATGATGACAGTGATGATGATGATGATATTGATGAAGATGAACTTTTAGATGAACTTAAACAACTTAAAATGGATCAAAAGACATAATGTGAACTTATTTGTAATTTCAAATTAAGCAGAGAAAGTCATTAAAGGAATGAAAAATATTTAAATATGAGCAACCTATATATGATAAATGTAATTGTTCAGCCTCTCTATACATATATTAAACCTGCAACAATTGAGATGACATTTTTGGTTGGTTTGTGAAAAGATAATGTCTGTCTGTCTATCTGTCTGTCTATCTATGTATCTGTCTGTCTGTCTGTCTATCACTGTGTCAGCAATTTGGTTTAGCAGTTGCATTTAGATCTGTTGTCTGAAAACCATTTAGAGTGTCACATTATAACTTTGATGATTGAACATGATATCACCAGTTGACTATGACCTTGTTTTTACCTTGACTTTCACGAGCCGACCTGGCTCAGTTGGTAGCACGCTCGACTCTTGATCATGAGGTCGTGAGTTCAACTCCAGCTGGCTGTAGGTTGGTTTCCTGTCCTTCAGACTGAGACAGTAAACACCCACTGCTCAATGGCCCTAAGTGCCAAGCATAGGCCAAAATTTGGAGCCCTTCACCGGCATTTGGTGACGTCTCCATATGAGTGAAAGATTCTTGAGTGGGACGTTAAACATCAATATTATAAACAAACAAACCTTGACTTTCACATTTGTCCTTAACCTTTGAGATATATTTTTACAATGTTTCACAATTTGGCCATAGCACCTTCAGCTGTTTCGTTTAATGCATAGTACAAAGTGACACAAAAACGTTGATTAAAAATCTCCAGTTTTGAGACAAAATCTACAGCTAAGAAGTTGTGGCATAGCAGTTGAATTGATTTCTGTCACATGTATGCCTTAATACACACGCAAAAAGACTGGTGCGGAAGACTCAACAGTGATATTATACATGGCATAATGTCATGTAAATTTAACATTTCAGGAACATGCTACCAGTTCATGTTCCAAAAAGTGTAATAGTCACTGCAAAAAAGTTTGCAACATGTAAAATAAAGAATTGAAAATAATTTTGTATTAATTTAACACCTGAAAAGTGAACCCAGAAAATGGCCCAGAATTTTGCGATATTTGTCCCAGAAAAATGTCATTTGTCCCAGAAAAAATCCCAGAATGACCTCCAAAAAATATGGCATGTATGAGCATCTATACAGATATCCAAATTTCTATTTAAAAAAGTATTTGAAGATATCTGAAGAGCATCATGCAGTATTAATTCTATTTTTTGTATCTGTACAGAGATCTAACTTGTGACAGATGTCGTTTAAAGAAAATTCTGCATCTACATTCTAAATTTTCAGTCAAATTGAATTTCAGTTAAGTTTACATGTTTTTAAAAAATTTCATTACATCTCTTTGAATTCTAACCAAATCCTGCTACTTAACTGTTTACAAATTGCTGTCACCTTATACTTGAAAATTTGTTAAGTGTGTAGGAAATCAAAATATGAAATACAGTGATACCTCGCTATTAAGACCACCTATCTTACTGACTCAACATGGTCTTATTAGTGAAGTGTTACAGTGGAACCTGTCTATTAAGACCATCTATCTTTCTGACTAAATGTGGTCTTACTAGTGCGGTGTTACAGTGGGACCTCGCTAATAAGACCACCTGTCTTACTGACTTAAGGTGGTCTTATTAGTTAGGTTCTGTACTTGTTACATCATTTATCAAAAGCCTGGAAATTTATGGTCTGAAATGTGAGGTGGTCTTTAGGTTAAGTTCCACTGTACAGTACTGAAAAATTGATTTAATATTACTTGGTTTACTGGCTCACTTCTTGACACAGAATTTGCATTTTTTGTTCTTTGTCCACAAAATCAGTGATTTTAAACACTTCTAATGTGTGCAAGATTTCCAACACCTCTGATTGTTTGAGAAATTTCTACACTTCAAATGGTGTGCAAGATTTCCAACACTTCCAATGGTTTGGTAGATTTCCAATACTTTTAATGGTGTGGGAGATTTCCAATACCTCTAATGGTATGGGAGATTTCCAACACTTTTAATGGTGTGGGAGATTTCCAGCACTTCTAATGGTATGAGAAATTTCTAACACTTCTAATGGTGTTGGAGATTTCCAACACTTCTAATGGTGTTGGTAGATTTCCAACACTTCTAATGGTGTGGAGATTCCAAACACTTCTAATGGTTTTGGAGATTTCCAATGGTGGGGAGATTTCCAGCACTTCTAATGGTGGATTCCCAACACTTCTAATGGTATGGGAGATTTCTAACACTTTTAATGGTGTGGAGATATTTCCAGCACTTCTAATGAGAGAGATTCCCAACACCTCTGATGGTATGAGAGATTTCCAACACTTCTAATGATTGGGAGATTCCAAACACTTCTAATGGTTTGGGAGATTTCAAACACTTGTAATGGTTTGGGAGATTTCAAACACTTGTAAAGGTGTCGGAGATTGCCAACATTTTTAGTGATGTAGGATATTTCCAACACTTATAATGGTGTGCAAGAAGATATTGAAACGCATCAAATTGTGTACAATATTTCAAAACCTTCGAATGATGTGCCAGATTTCAAACACTCTAATGGTGTGTGAGATTGCAAATACTCCTAATGGTGTGCAATATTTCAAACTTTCCTCCTAATGGTGTGGGGACAACAAAAGTTAAAAGCCTTTGGTTTGGATCACTTTGCATTGAAACCTGCATTCATACGTATTCTTGTACAAAACAAAAAACAATAAAATAATGTGGAAATTCAGTTTATTTACAGATTTTATTATTTATCTATTTAGGTAATACATATTACCTATATTTACTCCAAGTACCACTTTGATGATATTACATAAGGGAGATAACTATAGATAATTTACAAACTTTCTGATTGCATCTTTAGAATCACATAAAACTGAAACTGTACAACAATGAAAGATTAAGATAAGGAACAACATGTATAATGTACAAACTTAGAAATAGATTGTATCTTCAAACAAAATCAATACAGTAGATTTAGATAAGGGAGATAACTATATATAAAGTACAAACTTTAAAATAGATTGTATTTTCAAACAAAATCAGTACATTAGATTTAGATAAGGGAGATACTATAGATAAGGTATAATTTTCTGATTGTATCAATATAATTATCACATCATCATATATTCGACATCATTACACATGAAAAAATTAATAAACATTGTTGGGGAAATGTTCAACCTTACTGTTACATAATTTTCAGGAAATGAATGTTTTTAATAATATTATGCAGTGGAATTCACTAAAAGAAAGGGAGGTAATTGGTGTTTGCATTCTGTGCATTGATGATGTGCCAGTATTGCCAGTTATTATGAGGAGTAATTAAAATAATAAATTTGTGTGTGACCTGCCATAAGATTTTTGGGCTGACGGACAATATTAACAAGGTCATAACTCGAGGGGGGGGGGCAACATCAAAGTCATCAGTGAAATATTCTGCATATATATAGTTCATATCTGTAATAATTACCTTACTTTAACGGCAGAAATATTCTGAATTGGTGTGCCCTTTAACATTAAATCCCATGGCATTTCACATATATAGTCGGACTTATTAATGATAAATGTCTGAATTTTTTTAGATGCCAAGACAAAAAGATTTGAGAGAACATATCTATCATTAAGTTTTATCAGTAAAACCTGATGAAAAATGGACTACTACAGTCAAGTGCACTGGTTATTCAAGTTAGGTGTGTATAGACTGGCAACTTGTCACATCACATCAGATCAAAACCTATCACATAAGACCTGATTAATCACAAAGGTGATCAAAACCTATCACATAAGGTCTGATTAATCACAAAGACGAACAAGACAAGATGAATAAGACCTGATTAATCACAAAGCTGATCAAAACCTATCACATAAGGTCTGATTAATCACAAAGCTGATCTAAACCTATCACATAAGGTCTGATTGATCACAAAGATGATCAAGACATATAAAATAAGACCTGATTAATCACAAACATGATCAAGACCTATCACATAAGGTCTGATTAATCATATCAGGTACTCAAGACCTATTACATATAATAACTGTTCTACTTTCACATTAGGTCTGCTTAATAACATGTGCGAACATTAAATCTGATTAATCTCATAGACTGACCAATAACATGACAAGGTCTGATCATTGAAGTAAATACAAACGGAGGATCTTATTAGATAAATAATTGGGTCTGATGATTACATAAAATCTTAAGAATGACAGTGGAATTCACAGCTGAAAGATCATGTAGATCAATCAATTCTCAATACAACAATAATATCATTACCAAATGTATGCATATGCACAAACACATATCACAAACTATCCACATCATCAAAAAAGAGTAATCAATGATTACAAAGCTCACTCTCAGCAATTTTTTACCACCCACCCACCCCATTTACACTGATCTCAACCAATCTTTTTAACCACAGCATTGTAAGTTCAAACCGTCATTTTTGCAAAAAATACAATCTGAAGCGTAGACATGGCACAGGCAAGTTTTGTTGATGTACAAGCCTTAAAAGCAGGTAAATGTTGTCTAAACTAATCATCTTAGCTGGACGCCAACGCCAGGATTTTAGCATAAGTTCTCCTCAACCTCATTTAGGTGAGCTAAAAATACATAAACAGTAGGATGCAGAAGCATCTTTGAATTCAAAATTTTTTTGGAAGACTGAGTTGAAATCCATTTTTTAAAAATTTCTGCAGATTTAACGTCTTGTTTTAACACTTCACATTCCCATGACAACATTGGTGGTCTTTTGAGCTAGATGTCATTGTATTATCTAGGCACTGCCTGTGACAAAACAATAAAAATGTAAATAAAACAATAAAACATGGTTTTAGCCATTTAATTAAAAATGGAAGTCCCACAAAACAGGAAACAGACTTGTTCCTATAACATTCTAATAGCACTTTTAAATGCAATGCCATCTTATATAAGGTTTTTATTTCCTCAGAATTTGACAAGGCAAGTACTGAACAACAACCTTGGTATATACATGTATATATATATTAAACTATATCAACAATCATTTTGAAATCTATAAATAAAACCTGTAAATAAAGGCCAACTGTACATAACAGCAATTATTTCAATGACATAACAGAAATATTTCACTGTACACTAATAAAGGATCCATGACCTGTCAAACAAACTGAATTAATAATTCTATAAATATCTTTCCAGATATTCTATATTTAGATTTAAAAAATACTGGCACACTTCTTTCTCTGCCATTCAAAAAAATATTTCCACCTAAATTACTGAACTAGATACAATGTGATACTCTTCATAATTAAGAATGACTGATTCATTTTTACTGAACAAAAAACTAATAAACAGACAAAAAATCTTAAAAATGAAAATAGGAAATTATGTTAAACATAAAAAAAAAAAAATTTTGTACACATATAAAACATGTTAAAAATCAAAACCATAAATGTATTACAGTGGAACCTGTCTTAAGAGACCATCCCATCTGCCATTGTAATGTGGCCTATCCAGACAGTTGGTCTGACAAGAGAGGTCACAACAAAAGCTTTATTTGACTAATGAAATTTCTGAATAACATCTTTCAAAACAGGTGGCCTCTCATTAAAGTGGTCTCCAAAGAGAGGTATCACTGTATTACATAGGCAAATATATACTGTATACATGGAAATTTTCACCTCGGGTTAATTTTGCCGTTTTACAACATAGTCACCCCATATTAAATTTACCAGAAATCACCGTTGTCTTGTGGGTGGCAGGTATGTCCGTGGTTCAGTTATTGAGTTTGAAAATTTCGTTTTCATTTCAAATTCACCCTCTCATCTAACAAAGAAAATGGTGAAAATTTAACTAGAGTGAAAATATCCAGGTATGCAGTAATCAAAATTCTACTGTATCACATTATTAACAAGTAATATTGCTTGTTTTATTTTGTACAAGTGATTCATTACTACAACATCATCATTCTAGTAATTATTAGGTACATAACATGCACAAGTCTGAGCCCTGATTTATGAACACATAATTCTCCTGAAGAGAGATCTTCCTTAGGGTTACCTCCCTCTGTAAATTCGGACTTTAATTACTGTCTAATTATTTCATATTTTTATGTATATAAATGTAATATTATGAAACATTTATTGGTGAGAGTGTGATTAGCATGGTTTGCTTTTGTAAATTTAAAACAATAATATATATACATGTCAGTATATATATATATATATACAGAAATTTTCAATTTTACCTCTGCATATAAGTAACATCACAAAGGGAGGTAACCCTGAGACAAAGGGAGGTTAACCTGAGATGTCAAGTTTAGCACCAGAAACAACTGATTAATTAATAAAAGACTTGTGTTTTCTTCCATCTGAAGCCTGGTTATTCACACCCTTTAATGACAGTAAACATATTCACATCATCTTAAAATTGCTCTAAATTACCATAGTCTTGTGAATATCATGTAAGTCCATATTTTAATTTTCCGCTTGAAAATTTTGCTTTTATTTTACATTAATAACAGAAATTAAACAGGAGTGACACCAAAGTGTCACAGAAAATTAGATTAAAGCACAAAGTGTATCATCGCCTTCTTAATCTTCAAGAGTGAGCAATGAAATTTATAAATGCTTCAGGACAGGGTTAAAAAAGGCATCAAATTAGACACAGCTTGAGATCACTAAATCTGATACCTGTATATCATATGTCAGTTATCACAGATTACCCTGTCCCCCTATATTTACACCTTGCCCTTTTCTTGTTATGGGTCATATTAATGTGCATAGCAGATGAATTTTTCTACCCCAATAATTGGAGAAATGACAGTTTGAAAGTGTGTTTGCAAATACCTCTGACAGAGTATTAGATATATATAAAACACATTCAGTATTTTCGACATAACTAAGTTCAGTATCATTTTAATGCCCCATCAAAAAAACCAAAAAAAAAACCAAACAAAACAAACAAAAAAATCAAACCAAAAAAACAAACTACAGCTTATAATAAATAATGTGTAAAATATGAAAAAAAATACCAAGTGATTCTTTTAATAAAAAAATCTAAACAAAAAGTTTTACTGAAGAATCTGTGGATAACAAACATCAAAGGATAATTAGGGGTTACTATGTGACTGTTCTACAAAAACAGACAGGGTATCGGAGATTCCCCTGTCAGTCTTTTGTAAAACAGTCACAGGGCCACCTTATTCTAATGCCTGTATTTTAATGACAGATACAACCTAAAACATTGACTTATGCTGGCTTCTACCTTTGTCTATGACAAAATTAGTTGGTGAGTATATTGATGCGTCTAAAATTAATTACATGTTCTGATTTATCATTTGAATGTGATAATTTCAATACTTATTTATTGACAAAATTAGTGATACAATATATATTTTTTATGTCTTGTATTTGAAACAATGAACTCTAGATACTGAAAAAAAAGTTTTGAAATATATTGTATTATGAAATATGTAAAAAGTAAATCTCAATAAGTGCGCCAAAGTCAGTCTGTGTGACATCATATAAAAGCAAGCAATGAAATGTGAATCCACTGTGAGTATTTTTAGACCTCATCAACCAATGGAATAACATGAAACAAACAGAATGCATTAGAATCTGTGTAATGTTTACACTGAAAACCTCACCAGAAACAGAAAGGGCACCTGTTATCAGATTATGTATTGTATTGTTGGAAACTATTATATCTCACAACAGGCCCAGACCTGAAGTCATCAAATTTACTCAATACTCAAGCTCAACTACTTTTTCATGATCTTAAGGCAAAAACATGCAAAATTTATTCTGTAACTGGACATGTTGTATATTGACAGCATGCAATTGTAAATAATGATAAAAATTATTGTTCATATGAAGAAAACTTCAGATATATTAAAAAATTGTTTGAGTACATACTCAAAGTATTTATTCATTTTTTAACAGGAAAATCATAAATGTGAAGCAATTATTTATATGTGAATGATCCAAAAGTATTACAAAAGATTAATAGAATCTACCCCTACCTTGAGGGTATGACAAAGGAATCTCAATCCGTGGGTTAGATTCTTGAATGACAAACACGAAGCTTGCCAAGGGTTTGTCATTCAAGAATCTTATCCCGAGGATTGAGATTCCTTTGTCATACCCTTAAGGTAGGGGTTGATTATTTTTCTCCCATGTTTTTAATAGGCCTACATGTATATATAGAACTACGCAAATAAGATCTGACATTATGCACTGCTTTTTAGACACCACAGACATCTCAAATCAAATAAATTGTGTAGCTTATCAATACACTATGGGTTGACAAGGAAATCATTCATGAAGGGAAAATCTGTGAACAATGGGAGAATATATAGTCAAACTAATGAAATAAAAGTTGAGCTTATTATTGAGTAAATTTGGTGACTTTGGGCCAAGGAAATAGAAAATCAATCAATAATTAATGATGGACATGGCTGAAGATATTCTAAATGACACACCGACATGTAAATTCTGAGGTATGTAAGTAGGAGATAAGTAAAACCAACGACACAAACTTAGAAAAAATTAATATCCTCATCGTCAAATTCGTTGATGCCTTCAAAGAGACGGTTAAAACAGTCACTATCAGGGTTATTAAAATGCTTGTATGGATTATTTCGGGAGAGTGATTGATTACATATCCAGCAGAAATAGGCTCGGCACTTCATACAAGTCATCTTGTTACAACCGTCAATTTTCTGGAAAAAAATATAAAAAAAAGTTATTAAAGGCATTGACAACAAATTATCGGTACCATTGCTGCTATTAGATATAAACATCGGATTGTTTGTTGACACGAGAATCACAAAAAATCAAGTGTTTCTGGATTCTTACAATAACTAATCTAATCATCAACATCTACCATAGTACAGAATGTATGTGCCATTCACCAGTGCTGCATGTTGAACAGTTAGGTGCATAATGCTGTAAACCCCTTAATTTTGTGAGTGGTTAAAAGTCATGAAATTTAAAGGTAATAAATATATATTCCAGAATCTGATTCCAGAATTGTTTCCATTGTACAAGTATAAAATTGCAAAAAATCAAGGTGAAATTTGGAAAACTGTTAACTCCCAAAATTTTAGGGCAAAGAAATTTGGAAAATTGTGATATTGTGAGATATCTGTAGTCAGTGTCTCCATATTGTGAGATATCTGTAGTCAGTGTTTCCATGGTGAGTGATATCTGTTGTCAGTCTCCATATTGTGAGATATCTGTAGTCAGTGTCTCCATATTGTGAGATATCTGTAGTCAGTGTCTCCATATTGTGAGATATCTGTAGTCAGTGTCTCCATATTGTGAGATATCTGTAGTCAGTGTTTCCATGGTGAGTGATATCTGTAGTCAGTCTCCATATTGTGAGATATCTGTAGTCAGTGTCTCCATATTGTGAGATATCTGTAGTCAGTGTCTCCATATTGTGAGATATCTGTAGTCAGTGTCTCCATATTGTGAGATATCTGTAGTCAGTGTTTCCATGGTGAGTGATATCTGTAGTCAGTCTCCATATTGTGAGATATCTGTAGTCAGTGTCTCCATATTGTGAGATATATGTAGTCAGTGTCTCCATATTGTGAGATATATGTAGTCAGAGTTTCCATATTGTGAGATATCTGTAGTCAGTGTCTCCATATTGTGAGATATCTGTAGTCAGTGTCTCCATTTTGTGAGATATATGTAGTCAGTGTCTCCATATTGTGAGATATATGTAGTCAGAGTTTCCATATTGTGAGATATCTGTAGTCAGTGTCTCCATGGCGAGTGATATATGTAGCCGGCATGAGATATCTGTAGTCAGTGTCTCCATGGTGAGTGATATATGTAGCTGGCATGAGATATCTGTAGTCAGTGTCTCCATGGTGAGTGATATATGTAGCCGGCATGAGATATCTGTAGTCAGTGTCTCCATGGTGAGTGATATATGTAGCCGGCATGAGATATCTGTAGTCAGTGTCTCCATGGCGAGTGATATATGTAGCCGGCATGAGATATCTGTAGTCAGTGTCTCCATGTTGTGAGACATCAGTTATAGACAGTGTTTCCATGATGTGAGACATCAGTAGCCAGTGTCTCCATGTTGTGAGACATCAGTTATAGACAGTGTTTCCATGATGTGAGACATCAGTAGCCAGTGTCTCCATGTTGTGAGATATCAGTTATAGACAGTGTTTCCATGATGTGAGACATCAGTAGCCAGTGTCTCCATGTTGTGAGATATTAATAGACAGTGTCTCCTTTGGAAGTCATTCAACCAGAATTGATGATGTCTAGATCTACCTGCAACCTAGGTCCAAGAACTTTTTAATAGATACACTCTTTGAAATGTTTATGAATACCTGTATATTGGCTCCACAACCAGGACATGTTTTAGAAAATTGTTCCAGCCATTCTCTTGTGAAGCTTTCTTCCATTGCTATTTGTATTGCCTGTTTTCCATATTTCTTTTCCAAATACTTCCTTTTTCCTTCATCTGCTTCTAAATATTCATCTCTTAGTTTCCTCAGTCCATCTAAAAATATTTGTAAATTTGCATGTAAACAATTTGGAATATCAAAATGGAATGAAAAATGATATTGCACCAGTTAAACACGGTGAACATTTTAATTTCAGGACTGATCGAAAAATTTTAGAATCTACACTGAATTTGTGAAAAAGCTTTCCAAATACCAGTAACCTCTTCCCTGTTATAATGTAACCAGATTTTTTCATTCAGCATTAAAATATGGCTGCCTACATATGGCTGTGGAATAAGACATCATACAAAACAACCGTACAAATAAAAAGCTTCAGTTCAATTCAAGTCCAGATAACAGTCAAGACTTCTTGAAAATAGAAAGTGTCCATTCTATCAGTGATCTTCAAGCCCTGGCCACATGAAGAGAAAGTTATAATATAAGTTTTTCAGACTTTTAACCAAGGTATCACTAATTTGGCATAAGCACAAATACAAATTTAAGGTACCTCAGCTGTAGCTGATGAAAAATTCTTCACAGGACCTTAAGTACAGTAAAACCTGCTGTAGCAATCATCTCTGTATAAAGACCACCTGGTCATAAAGACTGTTTTGTTTTTTTGCTGTCCCCAATAGTACCATTTGTGTACAAAAAAAACTATATAAATACCACCTCTCTATAAAGACTGGTTTTGTTGTGTCCATAAGGGAGGTCTTACAAGTTTTTGTGTTTCCATTCTGGACAAATTTCTGAAGGCAAGGTTTTTGGGTTTTTTCAAAGGTGTCTGTGCCTTTCATTTTGGAACAAGATGTTTTTGTGAAACACAAATGCCCCTGATCCAAACAAATTTTTGCAATGTCCTACATTTTGCACCCCCCACCCCCTGGGGCATGTGATGTCAGTGAAATGTGAGCAACCCTTAGATGAACTTACAGTCTAATTTGGGTTACTGTATCACAATCCAAACTTGAAATAGTGCACTTTATATGTAAGCAGGATGGAATTAAGGACAGACAGACACACAAACAGACAGACAGATGAATGATCCAAACACTAGATGCCTTTGGGGACCTTTCAGGTTGGGGGTATAAAAAACAAACAACATAAACAACAAATTGGGATTTTTTTTGCATCATTTACCAATATCTTTAAATTATAGTCACATATAAAACATGAAATTTGCAATGTATAACATGACTGACAATTGAAAGCATACAAGTTTACAATAAGATGTTATTTATCAAAACTTTTTCCATTTTAAATTTTCAAAAGTATAGTTTGGGAAGTTTAGCATATTTTGTGAGGGAAATACATGAAGATGTAATTTGACATGGACTGAATGGGAAGGGGTCATTTGACTATATGCACTGCTATGACTTTCTATTTACAGTCTGTAGTGTACATACCTGCTTTTACCCTGCATGGTGATAATCCGTGATACACAAGTTTACACAGCGTACAAAACACATAGTGACACTGGGGGCAACTTCCCATGTTACTGTCTCTTTCCATCAGCACTGGACACTGACAAGATGGTCTAGGACAAAACATGACATCTATCATTGTGTCCAAGCTTGTCTGAAGTAAAAGCTTGTCATATTTGACGAATTCTTCCTTAGTCACTAGCTCTTTCACCTGCATATAAAGACATTGGAATTTTAGTCAGAAAAGATGGGTTTCAGCAAGGAGCCCCTTCACCCGCCACATTGTTTTTCAGTACATATATTTTTCTTGATAAATTAACCAAATTAAACAAGGCATCTCAGATGATACTAATCCACTCGTGGCAGAATCGTGATGATGAACGTGAATTATGAATTGAACAGGCTGACACAAGTGGAATGTGATCTGTTTAATAACACCAAATTGATACTGAACTGGGTGTGTGGTCTTGATGTGGATGAAGTTCATTATCATACATGGTTTGAGAGAAATGCTCCAGACAATCAGATTAATTATTTTACAAAAGGGAACAACTCTGTGAAAATGGAAGGAAGAATAACGGTTCTTACACACTGCACCATGCCTCAATGTGGTTTTGATGTGTACAATGTTTGATGAAATTATCATGCATGGTTTGAGAATTCATTTTTTTACAAAAAGGAATAACTCTGTGAAAATGGAAGCAAGAGTTACGGGTCTTGCACACTGTATTCCACCTAAAGGTGGTCTTGACGTGTATGAAGTTTGATGAAATGATCGTGCACTGTTTGAGAGTTATGCTCCGGACAAGGGAAAAATTTAATTCTTTTACTAAAGGGAATAACTCTGAAAACAGAGGCAAAAGTTAAGGTTCTTAAACACTGCACTACACCTCGATGTGGTCTTGATATGTATGAAGTTTGATGAAATTATCATGCATGATTTGAGAGTATATGCTCCAGACAAATATAGTATGTACAGGTAGATCCCTATATCCCCTCGGAGACTCATTGCGAGGGGATAATGAAGTATTCTTGTAAATGAATAGTTTTAACAAAATCTCTTTATATAGGTCTTCATTAATCTAATTAGCTTATTTTGGTAAAAACTATCATGTCCCTATTTAATCCAATGTGGTTGCTTAAAGCTGAACTAGGACGATAAAAAGCTTTTGAACTTTTAATAAAAAAAAATTTGTGTTGAAAAAAAAATGTTTTGAAACATTCCCACTTCATTTCCCTCACACAGCAGACACATTTGTAATTGATCACCAGAAAACAAGTCCCACAACAAGTACAAAAGGCGGATTAGTTATATTGGTCGACATTGTATATCTGTACTCGCGGAACGTGCAAAGTCCCAGAGGCTGAATAAAACAAATATGTCTGCTGTGTGGGGAGATGAAGCCGGAATGTTTCAAACACTTTTTTTCAACACAATTTTTTTTATGCAAAGTTCAAAAGCTTTTTATTGTCCTAGATCAGCTTTAAAGAAGAAAACTTATCACATTGACCCACAATGTGGATGCCAAAGGGGAATAACTCTCACAAAATACTGCCACCTGAAACCCATCTTAAGTACCGTATTTTATGGCCTATAGGTCGATGTTGGGGATAGGTCGAATGGCCGATTTTTGGCAAAAATCCAGGTTTAAGTATTAGATAAGTCGAAGTGGAGGACAGGTCGATGTCGGCAGAGATGGAAACATGAATGGGAGAACACAAAAATACATCGTTTATGTTTAATAACTGGTGCTAACACGATGGTAGCCTACTAAAATTATCAGAGTGATAGGCCTATTTTACGGTACATTATTAAATAGGAGTGATTAAAAAGCATAGAAGTTGCATTTTATCATATTTCACATGACTTATATTACTCGTGTGTACTGATTATGTATACAAACATCGCCATTATGTTACCTGTCAAATCATCATTTAATTCTTTATGCTGTTTACACAAGCGACCTCAATCCTTGTCTTATCCTTACATTGGCCTAAATTATTATGCTGCAGCAATAGTCAAACAATTAAATACTCAAGGTTTAGCGTCAATTAATTTATGTAACACTTTTTCCAAAACTTTCCCAACTTCAAAGACTGCCGCGCGATCCTTATCAGTTGAAGGTCACGTTCCAGTGAACACAGCTTGTAGTGTCCTGAAAGTCTGAATGAAAACTTCAACTTCACATGCCGAGATAAGGGAATCATTCAAAAGTATAAACTGTCCAGTATAAATATAATGTAAACGATGTATTTTTATTACGCAGTTTCTGACACAGTCTGAATCCCAATGATATTGTAACTTGAAAGATCATTATTTTGTCACTTGATTATGAACACAGTGCATTACGCACACACTAGGTCACATTTAATAGTCCTATTAAGTGTAAATACAAATGGGTGTTTGGAGTAGGCCCCTAGATTATCCCGTGGAAAATGTTGAATTACGGCAGATACAACAAATATTTCACTATTTTTTTTAAGATAAGTCGATGCGGTGAATAGGTCGAGGTCACAACTTTGGAGAAAAAAAATATCGACCTATACACCAAAACATTTTGTTATGTCAATTTTGTTATGTTTTAACACTATATCAGTGTTTCCCTTTTTAGATTTACAATTTTGGGGTAGACCATTACCCAGTTGCTAGATCTTGGGGGCTAAACATGATTTTTCCCAGTTTTTGTCAATTAGTATAAATTTAAGATTAAATTTTTAACTCATTTATAAATTCAACTATAAAGAGGAAAATAAAGTTAACTTTTTCAACCCTAAAGACACAATAGACTGGTTTTTAACAATAGAAAAGAAATTACCACTCAGATATTCAGGGGTGAAAGGGTAAATTGAGAAAAATTCAAATGTTGTCACATTTTTTCAGCATAAATTGATCTTGGTTTAACTTGATGGAAATCTTGGAAATTTTCATGATAGAATATCTCAGTTTATAAATGTATTAATGAAAAATTCTGAAATTAAATCTTGGAAATTTTCATGATAGAATATCTCAGTCTATAAATGTATTAATGAAAAATTCTGAATTTCATCAGAAAAACTTGTTGGGTTATACTAACAAACTTAGGATTAAAAGAAAGTGGGGCAGATTAAGAGACACAAAGCTTACACACCTGGGCTGGATGAGCCTGGGATTCACAATTGTCATCTGGGCAGTATAATCCCTTAACATTCCCATCAGCGATTTGCACTGCAAAGTAATCCCGCATACAGCTTTTGCAGTACACATGGTTACAATCCAGAAATCTGATACACTGCAACCCAACTTTTTCAGCAAAGCAAACTTTACAGTTAAACAATGACTTCTCAAAGTCTCTCTCCTTAGCTTGCTTGTTGTAGTCCAACACAGCAGGCAAAAGTCTGTCAAAGGAACCAATGTCCTGAATGGTCCTCTGATCAACAGACAGATCCTTCTGAGTGAGAGAGTCCGGTGTAAAGACGAGAGGATTCTGGAGACCCAAGTATTCAAATGACTCCTCTTGTAGGAAGCTAGTCCACATAAACAGAATTACACAGCCATTATTTTCTGTCCATATCTCATCCAACTTCTGGCAAAGTTTGGATAACTGTAAGTAAAAAAAATGTTAATTATGTGAAAAATGTTGTCACAGTGACAAAGATGGACGGACAGAAAATTGACAGTTCTTTATGTATAAAAAGATTATAAAATGAGTCTTACGTGTCATAACACTTGACAACTTCTTTAAATATTTAAATTTTCCCAACCTGACCCTCTCAGCAAATCAAGTTTCATGATAAAAACAAAATGATATTATATATCTGGAAATTTTGGCTACCATTTAAATTTTGATATTTTTGCCCTGAGATGAGAGGGCAAATTTAAAATGAAAGCATAATTTTCAAACTAAATAAATGTAGCATGGATATACATGTCATGCCATTCATATGACTATGATGGTTTAGGGTGATTTAAAACGAGACAAATGTCTTTTCTATCATAAAAGGGTGAAAATTACGAGGGGCAAAATTTTTCAGGTATACAGTAATAAATGTTCAACAGATTATGCATGGTGCACAATGTCCACTACATGTAGCATGTCACATGACAACAGACTGAAACAGATCATGTGATTTCAATATGAACAATGATGTTGATATACCTTAATATTGTCTACCTCAAGGGAGATAATCAAGTTTACAGATGATATAAAATTTTGATGTTACATAATAACCTGTGTCTTGTTGAGCCATTTACAAGATAACGTAAACTGTGGTGGACTCTCTGATGGATAATTTTCTGGTAACTGAAAGTTCAATGATATCGGGGGTAGGTATTCTACTGCAAAACTTTCACCCTTCTTGGTATCTGAAACAAAAGCACATATGTTGCATTAAGCACAGTTTTTCAGTTTTAGCTGGATACTTTGTCCTTCCCCGATTATTACCTGTCCTGCCCCAGTTTTGATCTGCCCTTTTTTCAATTTTCCAAACTTGTCCTATTTGTACATCATTACAAAAATTCATAGCATAGAAATTTGTATACTGCCATGACCAATTTAATTCACTAAATTAATGTATCACAGAAAGAAAGAACTATAGAATATATTTGTATTTTTTAAAAGTAGCAAGTAAAGAGGAATTTGTAGATCATATGTGCTTTTTAAGGACTGAATGCAAGTGCTCTTTTTTCCGAGAAAACCCTGCCTCTCAAAACTTCTAGCTGGAACTTAGAAGTAGCAGTCTGTTAATACATTTTAAATATCACTATATTTTAATGAATTGTCAATTATTATTTGATGAATAAAACAATTTTCTTATTTTCTTTAATTCCACCAAATGTAAAGACTGCCCTGTTTGGTCAAGAATTTATTTTAGAAAAAAAGTTCAATGTTGACAAATGGTCCAAAACAAAATACTGATATCCCCAATCTTCAATATAAGGTCAATATTAAGTAGAAAAAAATGTTACCTAATTCATTCTTTTTATCAGATATGACCGACACCTTAAAGTTTTCGGGAACATGAAGACATGCAAGAAACTGCCCTCCATTTGATTCATCGCCTTCTTTTGCTACTGAAATTACTGTATCGTCATAAATACTTGTAAGGGCCAAAAGCTCATCTTCTTGTTGCTCTTTATCCTCTGTCATAACCAGAAAAACTTAATCAAGAACTTCCTAAAATGGAAGAGATTAATTATCAGTTACATGTATACAGATAACAAGACACATGTATGAGTACATTTAAATCTTAGTGAAAGATATTTTCAATTCTATATGTTGGTATTAATATTGTTTCCACGACATGTTATGAAGTAAAATCTGGAAATATTAGAGAATGGACTAAACTCAAGATCCGTGTTCACAAAGAGAACTTAAATAAGAAATTATCTTAAATTAAATAGTATACTATTATCATGATATATAATCATCATTATTTTTGTTTGTTTTTTTGCATTTTATACCACACTCATTCAATCATTTTCAGTTATATGGTGGTCAGCTAGTTTTTAATAATGGAGGAGATAATCCTGTTACAATGGACCAGGGAAGAGACCATTATCAGTAGCCTAAGCCTTCTGAAAGGGAACTGGCACACTTTCTCGCAAAATTACCTAAGGGTTCTACAGGAGTCAAACCTACACTAACTAGAGGTGACAGACTTCATGGTTAAAAGAATTGTACTCTAAACTCTCAACCAAGGTGGCTCCAGCTTAAAAACACCCAAACATTAGATAGAAAAATATAAAAGGTGATAGATGCATCAGATAACTCGTAAATTGGATATCTTCAAATAGGCCTCATGATCAAAGGACTCGTACTGGACTCAGAAAGCTTTAAGCCAGAAAAAAAAAATTTCAGCCATTAACAATTTTCATTAGCCAGGTCAATGAATATTGATTAATATAAATTATGTTCATTTTTTTGTCAAGGTACTTGAATCATATCCATCAATAATTAAAACGAGCATAAATCTAAGAACTTCTCTTTCAGCATCACTAATGTATATAAAAATATTTGTTAGTCCTATGTTTGCAATGATTAAATAACTGTAATGTCTAATGGGCTTTGTGTTAGGTATTCAAATAAGGCTATTACGAGGACAACCATTTGATTCTAGGGGATGGGGGTGGGGGGGCTTGGCAAACTTTGTTGTGTCAGATTATTTATTTTCATACTGTGGCAGGGCAGAATATTTATTTTTAAGCAGAACAGAGACAGATTATTTTTTTCTTCAGTTTTTTGCCTTGTCAGTTTGCAGTCATGCTGAAATGTAATGTATTAGGCCAAAAAAAAATATATGTCTGTTTAGGGTTTCAGCCTAAAAAAAAAATAGGGTAGGTAGGTAGGCATTTTCATTTTTTTTTTTTTTTTTTCATTTTATTTTTTCGGTACATGTTGCTCTTATTATTTTACCAAATTCCAACCCAATGTTGTGTTGTTACATGCACATGTTTACAGTATCTTCAAACCAAATATAAATTACTCTTTCTGTTGAATGGATTTAGGTATTGAGAAACCTAATGAGCATATGACCCAAGAGATGCGGAGAAATGGTTTCAGACATTTGTTTACAATGATCATGTTGATACAAGTATAGATATTTAATCTTGGTTGTAATCATAAATACTTGTACCTTTAAATCAGATAGGTTTAAAAATGATATTAATTTTGGAGCATGTCTTTCACAGGTAGTTTTGTACATCAAAATTTATAACAACAATAAATACAAAGAAATGATTTTCATGATTAATATTCTTTTGTCAATGTTTTATGTTGAAATTGAAATTGCTTGCAATTTACTGCTACCGTATATACTCGTGTACAGGTCGCAGTTTTTTACTCAAAATATGTGTGTAATATTTGCCATGCGACTTATCTACTGGGAATAGGATTTCGTGGTCTTGAAATCTGAGGCCGTATGGACTATGATGGAGAGACAGACATCTAAGACAACAATACTTAAACATCGATGTATGTTAATGATAAATAAATAAGGTACCTCACGTGTGCATAAAACATTGTGTTCTTCATACGGTAAAAACTAATCCCTTTCATGTACGATTTGCGTAATCAGGCCAAATATTTAAAAATATTGTTTAGTGTAATCTGAACAACCCAGGTAAAAAAATCTGACCTGATTTATAAGGGCAGTGTAGTGCATTTTTGTCCCAACAAAAATCTGAAATTTTGCTCAGTTAACATATCAAATTTACAAAGGAAATTTAAAATAATAAATTCTCTACCGACCCATCCACTTCTGAAACAACTGGACAAGTCCTGTAAAGCAAACAATTTTTTAATGTTGGCCTGAATCAGTCAAGCTCCTCATCTTGGCACCCTGCTGTGAAGTGTGTCGTTTGTGTGTGACCTTCAACTGATAAGGTTTGCGCGGTAGTCTTTGAAGTTATGGAAGTAATGATGACACGCGTATACATGTGTTATGAATAAATTAACAGAAGTTGGGATGCGACATAGGAAGTTTAAATCACTGTAGTGTTACAGGTATGCTGTTACATAGGACATAATAAACCTAATGAGGATTTGTTTGGTAGCGTATTAGCAATGTACATGTACATAATCAGTACACACACCGCAAATGATATAAAATGTGATTAAATAAAACACACAACTGACACTTGGGCACGTGATCCATATTTGATATTTAAATCACACGACAGTCTCTGAAGTTTTTACCGATTTTACTTTTTATTTTACAGATAAAATGGTGTAGGATCGGCGAAAAAAATAGGGTCGGTCGGGAAACCCTAAACAGACATATATTTTTTTTTGGCCTTACAGTGACAGATCTAGAAATTTTTCAAAGGGGGGGTTTAGTTTGTAACTTAAATCCATGATATTTGAAACTGATAAAGATCCATGATACACACCTCATTGCACATTGGATTATTGTGAGACAAATTTTGCTACGGAAAAAAAAGGTAACACACTGTCGCATCTTTCAGAAATACGGAAGCCTGTCAACAGGCATTTTGTCACCGTCAAGACACAGAAGTATGCCTATCCATCTAGGTAATACATGTATGTCACACTGATTATCCTTCTCAAAACTGACTCTTTCAGGAAAGATAATCCATCCAATTGATAGACGGATCAAACCTCCAAAATGAAGTGAAATTCATTTCTGGCTAAGGGATTCTAGTGTATGTTTCCCCAGATATAGTTTGGAAGCCTAATGAGGCATTTTGTAACTCCCAGAAACAAATAACAGTTTTCCCTATGTTCCAAAGAGTATTTTTTGTCCACTGGTTTTGGCTGATTAAAATAAAATAGTTGATACTTACACTTATATTTAACGTAGCGGTATCCTATACATACTAAATTAAAAATCCATGTCCATGACTAATAAAAATTAATCCGTTTTGTACTTGATATTCGCACTCAAATTAATTGTGGGATTTTTACCATATGTAATGGCAGCCATCTTTCGAAGTTTGAGAGCGGAAGTAAAAGAAAGGGAACATTTATTGGTCATACAGATTTAGCCTGGCCCACTGATCTGTTATTACAAAATCACTGATTTCTTACAACAATAATATATACTGGGAGTTATTCTCTTTCATATAACTCTTTTGTCAAGAGAGGCGCGAGAATAATAATAATTACTCATATGACCCAATCATTTGATGTCACATGGATAACACTGAGATTCCTGTAGGAAGCGACCAAACAAAGAAAAAAGTATGTAGGAAAGATATGGAATAAACTTTTTTCTTTTTTAATTATATCAATTAAATATTTTTATTTTGACAATTGGTTGCTTTACAAATTCATTTTGAAATTCATGACCAAATATGGCTCAGACAATAACTGGAACACTCTACAGTGTTGACTACTTAAGTTAATAAATTATAAACTTCGCCGAATACAGTGTAAATTCTTTTGAAACGTCGAGGTCATATTTCCCACCTCCGGAGTGGGAATTACATGTTTGACCTCGACGTTTCAATAGAAATCAACTTCATTCAATGTTTACATAAAAATCATACCCACACACAAAAATTTGTCAAACTTGTCACCCTTTAACAAACTACAGCATCAACTATATCGATATAAAATTCAGTATCGAAACTGTCGCCTCAAGCGCCTGTCTTCAGTCGGCTAACGTGATTGGGTTATTAGGTCTTTTGGGAAATTTTCAACTTTTTTATGCAATGCCGGTAGCTTTCAATGTCGAAAAACATCTTATATTTATCGTGTGGTTTTCACTTTTTTAAAACGTTTGTGTGATCTAGTATGTAAATTGACACTAAATTCCTAAGTTGATGTCGGTTTGTAAATTTCCGTCAAAAAGTCAATGCAAACACACTCCATGAAGTCGATGTTCTATTAATGTAAAAATCGTAACGCCAAAAGAAAATAGATATATAATGATAGATGAAATCAACAAATATAATGAAAATGCAGGATAGCCTAATTACCCGAGCTCAAAGATGTTTTATAGTTATCTGTTTCTCCATTTGCAACATATTGGTCTCCTATGAAATAACCTCTTTCACCCCTAAATATCTGAGTGGTTTGCTCTTTTCTATTGTTTAACACCAGTCTTTTGTGGTATGTAGGATTGAAAGGGGTTAAAGGACAAGATCCATGTTTAGCGAGATATTAAATGACCCTACATATAGCCATATGTGTCATTTGATTGGATATATATCAAAACAGATAATTTTAATAAATAATTCCCCAAAATCTGTGATTTTCAATCATTTTTCACTGTTTTTATCCCAAAATAACCTTGTAAAACCATTTTTTGGAAATTTTTTTTTGAGATATTAAATGACCCTACATATAGCCATATGTATCATTTGATGGGATATATATCAAAACAGATAATTTTGATAAATAATTCCCCAAAATCTGTGATTTTCAATCATTTTTCACTGTTTTTATCCCAAAATAACCTTGTAAAACCATTTTTTGGAACTTTTATTTTTTGGAGATATTAAATGACCCTACATATAGCCATATGTGTCATTTGATGGGACATATATCAAAACAGATAATTTTAATAAATAATTCCCCCAAATCTGTGATTTTCAATCATTTTTCACTGTTTTTACCCCAAAATAACCTTTAAAACCAGTTTTTTTTTAACTTTTATTTTTTGGAGATATGGAATGAACTTATATAAATACAAATGTGTCACTTGATTGAATGTATATCTGGACAGATAATTTTTAAAAATAATTTCCAGAAATATGTGATTTTTGTCAAATTTTCATGTTTTAGCCCCAAAATGATGGTATAAAAGAGTTTTCTTTAAAAATGTACATCAAGTTTCAAAATGTGGTTGAGCACTCTGCATTTTAAAAGTAAAATCATTTGATTCTGACACAGGGCCATTTTTCACCCATCATGGTCCTACTCCTTTCTTTCTCAAAACTTTGGTCAAATTTGCTATGTTGCTTTATATACAATGTATTTTTTTTTATTTACCGGGTGGATGTAAATACAAAAATTACAACATGCCACCCACCCAGTAAATACAATGTAAAAATAAATTGCAACATGACAACTTATATATCCATGTAATCAAGTATATAAAAGTCAAATCACGGTCAGTACTCGGCAATATCTGCTAGAGTTGTGGGACTTTGAAACATTGATGAATTACTCAATGATTATTCATAGGACTTTAAAATTTTGTCCGTGTGTTGGAAAAGAAGTCTTTTAAATGGCATGTCCCCCCCCCCCCTCATTAAGGAGGACATGAAATATAAATGAATTGTTTATCAATATACGGACAGAATTTCAGGCACGTGTGGCATTATTATTTGCTAACTTAAAATTGAAAGTTTAGCAAATTACAGTATTTATTATGCTGACTGCATTTTCACTAGAGCTGAACTCGTGAATTCATGTCGAATACCAAAAGTCAATACTCCCTTGACTAGTCTTCCATTGGTATGCGATCATTCGTCTCTTTTCCTAAATGCGTTTATTTTTATTCTTTAATGGGGTGTCTCCGTGACCAAGTGTTAACTCTTTGGAAAGTTTAAAAGGGCGATTTTACAACAATATGAATTTTTCAGTATTTAAATGCGTGTGTTGATCGCAAATGCATTCCCGAATTCCATACTGTCATGCCTATAAATATCCCTGGCAAGTCGAATATATGTAACAATAATTTTGCGTTTTAAATTTATATGTTAAATTTCCCAAAATGTATCCGCCCTTTGACCCCTCTCTTCAGAATTTGCTGAATCCCTCACTGATTTTTTTTAGTTATGTATAAATGTGGTATTTCTATACTGAGTAGTAATATTATACACTCATATATATATATATGCCAAGTAGGCAAAGAGCTTAATCCTAGTGATTTCACCATATTTATAACAGTTTAAAAACATTCCGTCTAGCCGACATTCTTAGTCCGTTTCAGGTTTCGATTAAAATTTAAAGCGTTTATAGGGCGTAGATGTTTGCACATGCGCTTATAAAGACAATATCACTTCCGACTTCAAAGTTGTCATGTTGGTAAATGATAACTGATTAAAGTAACAACAACGTAAATGGAACGTGTCACAGAACGTTAATACCCTTGAATGATATTTTAAAAGCAGGTAGTTTTTAAGGGAAATCATTTACATCCAAATATCCTGGAGGCAGCGGGTCGCAAATGAACGGTTTAACTGTTGACGTGGAATAACTGACATTTCATTTTCAATGAAAAGTTATACACTCTCTCGCCAGCCTCTGCTAGTCTTTTTGTTGTTTTGTATGGATTTCGCCTGGAATATATTTTGTGGAGTGAAATAAGAAAATATCCAATAATTGCTTTTATGCTAAATTCTGTCAGTATTGTCATTAATAGAGGGCGAAGCGCTATCCCTCATGTATAGAAGCTCGCATTTTATATTTTTTATTTCTACTAGGTACACCCGGGGGCGGGGACCCGTACTATAAATAATACATAGGTAAACCTATGGAGAGGGCGAAGGCATTCATCAACAGATTTACACCTTCAGTTAATCCCTTTGGAGATTCCGTCGTGTTGCCCCCAGTCGGGGGCAACACGACAGAATCACCAAAGGCAAAGGGATTAATATTCAGTGTTTTTATCACGTAAATGTCCCGGTTATTCACTCATTGTTTTAAATAAAATATTGATTGACTGACTGTTTCTTCTGTGCTAAAACTTAAATAGAATCTATGTGGTATTTATTAGTCATGAATTAAATGCACAAATATGGTTTTATGCAGTATATTTTTCTCTATCTCAGCATATCCATAACTTCGTGTAGTTCACATTACCAGAATAATTGAGGCGCTTCGTGATCGTGTTCGATGTACAACTCTGGTCGTTATGGCCTAGTCTCGGTCTGCAAAACGTTTGCTAGTACGGTAGTTTATTACTCTGTTTGTAATGCACTTTAAAAGTAATGACTTCGCATTTCCGACATTTTGTTTCTGTCACGCGCAAATTCCCGATGTGAGCAGAATTTTTTCCATTAGTAGTACGGGTCCCCGGATGTAGTAGGAATTAAAAAATGTGAGCTTCTCTACATATATGAGGGCTTCGCCCTCTACTAATAGTAAAAATTCTGCTCACATCGGGAATTTGCACAAATCAGTAAAAAGATGTAGGAATTGCAAAGTTATTACTTAAATTAAAAGGGCATTGCAAACAAGGTAGTAAACTACCATAATAGCAAATCCCTGTTGGGATTCTGTCATGGCTGTTTTATCGTGTTGCCCCGCCAGAATCCTTTGTCAAGTCTTCATAGTTTTATTTGGGAAAATCTGAGCTTCGGTGACCGGCTCACTTGAAGTGAATTTTAAATAATAAAACCTGGATAGCAGTCAATCAGTAGTTCATCCATCGTTTCTAGACACATTTTTCCTTGAATTCAAAACTGTTTTGTTTAAAATCCCAAAAAGAAATTGAAATACCACATGTAATGTTTATTCTGACAGACACTTACTTTTTGCCTGAGTTTGAATGGCGGACAAGTTTACATCAGAGGCTGGTTGCTCTTCACAGACTATAGCCTCATTGCCAGTTGAGATGATCAAGTGATGTAAACAAGTCTCCATTCAAACCTAGGCAAAAAGTATGTGTCCATTAGAATAAACCTGTGATAACCAGGGTTGATAATTTCCAGGTATATACATGTAGTATTCATAATGTTAATGATAATGTTTTATTGCTGTTTAGATTATCAGACTTAACATATTCTAAGTTTTCTAAAGTTCAACCTCTTCGTGCCACCTGTCAACCTTAAATCGTCAAGTTTAACAAGTCAGTCCATTTACCATTGTCTACAAATGTAGTGAGCAGATGAGTAGTACAGCTCAACTCACCAAATCAAGTTAATTAATTTGTAAGTAACGTGTGATCAAATTTAATTACTTCAGGTCACTTAAAATTAGGCCAGTATTTTTATGTGGATTTTACATCTGAAACATTTAATGTTATTGTAAAATATAATAAAACGTACCTTTATCATGCAACACTGATGAAATTAATGTTTACACATGTTTTTACACAAGGAACATGTAATTCACTATACAGATATATGGAATTTTGCCTATTTCCTATCTCCCTATGATTCTGTAAAAGAATCCTCATTTCTAATGATTTGTTAATACATGTAACCCCACCCTACAGTGAAACCTGAGTGATATGTTTTCATGTAATCTGTAAGTGAAAAATTCTTGGCAGAACATAAACAGCTGTAACACCAAAACATTAAGATTTCCTGTTTAAAACAGGTCCAAATCCTTAGGATTTTATTTTTCAGCAGGTCCAAATCCTTAGGATTTCATTTTTTAGCAGGTCCAAATCATAAGGATTTCATGTTTAAAGCAGGTCCAAATCATTATATTAGAATTTCATGTCTAAAGTAGGTCCAAATCATTAGGATTTCTTGTTTAAAGCAGGTCCATATCCTTAGGATTTCATGTTATAGCAGGTCCAAATCATTATATTAGAATTTCATGTCTAAAGTAGGTCCAAATCATTAGGATGTTATGTTATACTAGGTCCAGATCATTAGGATTTCTTGTTTAAAGCAGGTCCATATCCTTAGGATTTCATGTTATAGCAGGTCCAAATCATTATATTAGAATTTCATGTCTAAAGTAGGTCCAAATCATTAGGATGTTATGTTACAGTAGGTCCAAATCATTAGGATTTCTTGTTTAAAGCAGGTCCATATCCTTAGGATTTCATGTTATAGCAGGTCCAAATCATTATATTAGAATTTCATGTCTAAAGTAGGTCCAAATCATTAGGATGTTATGTTACAGTAGGTCCAAATCAAGGATTTCTTGTTTAAAGCAGGTCCATATCCTTAGGATTTCATGTTATAGGGTCCCAAAATCATTATTTTAGAATTTCATGTCTAAAGTAGGTCCAAATCATTAGGATGTTATGTTACAGTAGGTCCAAATCATTAGGATTTCTTGTTTAAAGCAGGTCCATATCCTTAGGATTTCATGTTATTGCAGGTCCAAATCATCAGGATTTCATATGTAAAGCAGGTCCAAATCTTAGGATTTCATGTTTATAGCAGCTCCAAATCATTTTAAGATTTCATGTTTAATTTGTTTCAGATTGTCCTGAAAGAATGTAAAGATCTGCAAAGTGTTTAAATCATGTCAGGTCATACAAGAACATCACCTCCAGTGTCACCTACATCTACAATTTCATCACCTTTTCGGCACAGAGAGCATGATGCTAAGGATGGCAAGCAAGAAGCGAGACTTTCAGCTACGGCAAAACGACAAAAGTATCTTCGAAGGCTATTGAAATTTCGACAGATGGATTTTGAATATGCATTTTGGCAGATGATTTATTTATTTGTCTCTCCTCAGAAAGTGTAAGTGGTTTAACATGTAAATGCTTGTTGATACATTAATAATTCATTTCAAGCAAAAAGCGTTTAAAAATAATGGTAAAAAAATGCACAAGTCTTTTTGAACATATTTTATTGTTAGGTCACCAAAGGTTCATGTTGATTGACATGTATATCATTACTGACTGTTATGTTACCTCCATGAACTTTTCACATTAAGTCTGTCAGGAAATACTCCAACAGATTTCAACCAAATTTTACAGGGATTATATTACTCAGTGTAATAAGAAAGGGGATTGGGTTTCATGATCATAAATGAAAAAACAACAACAAAAACATTTGCATTGATTTTGTTTAGAGTGTAAGACTTAACAATGAAAGGATCTGAGTTCAATTCCTGATGCCAGGTCATACACAAGAATTCCTGATGCCAGGTCATAACAAGACTTAAAAGGGTAATACAGGTACAATAACTGTTTCTGTGCCCAGCTCTCCACAAAAGGAGTGACAGAACCTGTTGGTCTGGATATGACTTACCAGATAAATCCAAAGTGCCAAGTCACAGTAGATGTAGGCATGATACATGATAGAATCATCTCTGCATTGGCATAAGTCCATAACATAGGTAAAAATTTGTTGCATTTTACCTACATGTATACCTGGTGATGATGGCTCCTTGTCAGTAAAGAATTCTTAATGGATGTAAAACTATAAACAAATGTAAACATAAAGAGAATGAAACCAAAGCCATGTTATCTTTGCATGGACTTTGGTAATCATCAAATCTTTATGGAACTTGTTTATACAACATGTAACTAAGAAATGAATTGTTCTAACATTTACAAGATGAGAAAGTAAAAAACATTATTTCCTTATGATATAATTTCGTTTGATTTTGTTAACCATGTTAACTGTAAAATGTAAAATATAGGAAGACCCAAAAGTCTTATTTCCTTGTTATGGGTCTGATGTACATGTATGTTTCATGCTGTTGATTTATCATGACTAATGATGAGTATATGTATATACATGTATGTACACAAAATCAAATCTGTATTATAAATATTTTATAATATTGACTTTTAGGTACAGAAATTTCCAGTACAGAAAACGTAAGTCAACTTTTATATTTATTTATTCTCTCTCACATTAGAGCAAACCTTTCCTTTAGAAAAACAAGTCTGGCCTTTAGAAAAAGGAAAGAAAAAAGACTTAAGATATAAATTTCTTTTGAGAGACAACTTGTCCAGTGAAATTTGTCTGAGAACTGGTCCAAATGACCACTAATTTTCCATTTCTTTTCAATTGTGTATATATACAGGCCAGTAAAAAAATTTCTTTGACCAGTGAAATTCCTTTATTCACTGGTCCAGTTGACCAGTAATTTTTTTTTTCTATTTCAAAATGTCTGATATAGGAATATAGGATTTTTTATGCCTGTGTACTGCTCAAGGACCAGTGGTTGGCTAGGACCAGTAGTCGGCTATGGTGTTATTTCATGTTTAGTATCTACCACAACAATATTTATTTTCTTCGGTTTGAGAAAAATACCCTACAACTGATGATTGATGTAAAAAAAAAATTAATAAATCCATGTTGTATATAGGCGAAATGATATAACAGTCAACAACTGGTCCTAGCTGACCACTGGTCCTTGACCAATATAGCTCTTATTTGTTATTGTAATTGTAAAAAGTACAAGTAGTAAAAGTAGAAAAAATCAAAATAATTTGTTTTAGTAAACACAACTTATGCTACTTTAAGTGTTTTACGCCATACTCAACACTTTTTCAGTTATATAGTAGTGACCAGTTTTAATGGTGGAAGAGACCACTGACCTACCACATGTAAACTGGCAAACTTTCTCACAAAAATCAGCTTAGGTTCCAGCAAATGAGAATGATGCCAGACTTGTTAGCATAAATGTTTATGAATTATTTCATACTTCATCATTCACTTACATGATACACACTGGAAATGCAGTGCTAGAAAGTCTAGAAGATTTTTATCTTGATCCTTGATACTGATATCAAAATGTAGAACTGAGACACAACTATTAATATCAAGAGCAAAGTGTCCCTCAAACCAATCTTGTTGAAAATGACACAGGCTAAATACTGTATCTGATTAAATGTCGTAAATTGTATAAGCTTGACCCTCTTTTTTTCTTTTAGATACAAAGGACCAGTGGGCCAGAGATGACCCAGCATTTTTAGTTTTACTGAGCTTTTGGTTAGTTGGTGAGTAGAAGGATGTTGATTATTTAACTCATCAATTCCTGAGAAACAATGAACTCTTCTATAAATCATTGACTTAGGCAAGTCTAAATGTCTCTTTAGGGGTGAATGAGTTAAGATGTATTGTGTTGAAAAAGTACAATAATAGATAGAGATGACAGATATTGAAAAGAAAACTATTGCCAGTGTTAAAATGTGTATATAAAACAATCTTTAAAAATTAAAGAAAATAATATCCCATTTGTTAAAATCAGTCATTATATCAAACTCTCCGACTTACTCCAAATGCAAACAAAATGGCAGATCAGACAAGCAAATGAAGATTATGTCTAGCAGAACCCAGTGAATTTATTAACATTTTACAGACAACAGATATGAAGTTTTTGTTGATTTTGGAGTTTTGGTATAAGATTCATAAACAATTTATTGCCCCGGTTTTAGAAAATTTGAATATTTGTTTACCCTCCACAAGTCATATATCATATTGGTAGTATATAGATGTAAAGAAAGAAAGATTGTTTCTACTGCAACAAATAAGTTGTTTAGACCATCTCCCTCTCTCTCTCTCTTTCTCTCACTCTGTGTGCATGTGTGTGTAAGTTTCTATGTCTGTTATTTCAAATGAGATGCTAAAATTACTCTCTTTCTTTTCAGTGTCGTCAATTGGTTTTGCTGTCGCCCTTGGGATACATTTTGTTGGTTTTCTGAAGTTCATTCTTTGGGTAATCTTTGTTGATTGTATTGGGATTGGACTACTTATTGCCACGTTATTTTGGTAAGTGAAAATAAACTACTGTAGAAACACCCTATTTCATATTCATCAATTTGCAAATTATTGAGGTTTGATTATCATTTTGACTGTGTACATACCTTAGTATGAACACAGTTTGGAAAGAAACCTATTCTATTGTGCACATCGGTGCTCCATAAAGAATATGTTCTTTTCCATCTGGGTTCATACTAACATATACACAGTCAAAATGTTAATCAAAACTTATGTTTACATTCTTCCAATAATCCATACGGTACATTTACAAAAAATATAAGGAACGAGTTCCGAAGATAGTAACTATGGTAGGCATGATTACCAGGTAAATATAGTTCTTTTTAGAACACCTGACCCAAAGGGTCTGTTCGTCTGTCTATTTACATTTCACATTTTGAAACTTCTTCTGGAGAACCACTTCTGGAAGGTGTAAAACATTTGTATTTGACGTTCTTATACTTTAATTTTGTTTGTCGTATTGGATGGAAATTCTGTTTTTAAATTCCTTTGTTGACCATTTATCATGCTACGCTGTAATTACAATAAATCTATAGTATATTGAATTTGTTTCAGGTTTATATCCAACAAATATATGATCCTGGCACCACCTCGCGGACAAGACGTGGAGTGGGGATATGCCTTTGATGTACATCTCAATGCTTTCTTTCCACTTCTCATGATTTTACACCTATTTCAGCTATTCTTTTTAAGTAGTAAGTATAAACCATTATCATTTATCTGTCACCACAGTGACCCAGGTGATCTACTGCATTTGTTATTATCCTTTACTGGTCAGAGCACTGCTCTATAAAACCATAAAGTCTCTCACTTCTGGTCAACTCTGGTGTGAGTCGCGATGGAACCTAAGCTGATTTTGTGAGGAAGTTACTTGTGAAAGGTCAGTAGTCTCTTTCTGTGGGCATTATAACCAGGCTTTTTCTTCCATCACTAAAAATTGGCCACCACCATATAACTGAAAAAGTGTTGAATGTGGCTCTAAACACCATTCAAAAAAATCGGACATAATTGTGATACAAGAATTCAGGTTTTAAAGGTACAAAACACTTTAATTTTGCAACTTGCAAACAGTAGAATAGAACATATATATAAACAGAGACACATCTCAGGTATGACTACATGTTTGTCATAGCAAGAGTATGTGCAGGTGACACTCGATGGCTCGAAAGTCGAAACCTCAAAGTTCTCAAAACCTCGAAGTTTCATACAGGTCCCGATTTTTTACTTCATTAATAAAATAAATTAACTCTAAAACTCTCAGACATCGAAACCCTGAAGTAGATTCAAAGTCTCGATTTGTATATTCCTTAATATTTCACTCTGGAAACCTCAGAAGTTCAAGTAAATATCGGTGAATTCATAAAAAGTCAGTGCCTTAAGGCAGACCGACACCGGGATTCTTACCTGGAAGATTAAACAAAAGGTGTTTTGGTAATTTGGGTAACAAGAAGGTCTTGATCTAATCGAGTTGTTATTGGCAGGGTTGCTAATTAATTAAGATCAATCAAAACAGAAAAACTGTATAGAGACATGTCATGAAGTGTCACAGCTAAACGATATTTTAACTTTTAGATCAAGCGGTACTGTAGGCTAACCGAACATTATGGGACTTCTATATGTCGACGACTGTTTTTATCCTAGTCGAATACATTATAAATATAACATATTTACACGTTTTTATGTTTAAAAACTATGTAGGGGAATTCAAAATCCATGCGAATTATGAAAACACAACTCCTCATGATTTTGTGTAGTATTAAGAACCTACATTGGTCGATTGAAGCCTGGAACTCTTGAAACTCAAAGTTTTTCGGTGGTCCTGTGGACTTCGAGGTATTGAGATTCATCTGTATTTTTTGCTTTTGTTAGAAGATAATTCCTATTTATATAGAATACCACTTGCAGTGCCAAGCATACTGAAGTTTTTGTAGAAATAATTGGATAGTCACATCACATGTTATTATATAAGGCTTCAAATGTTTGATACAAACTTTTATACAAATATTTGCTAGATGTTTGAATTAGCAAACAGGTGGCCTTTTGAAAGCTAATCACACACCAAATAAGTTATTAACAGTAAAGTGTTTCATAGGTAACAAAATAGTTTGAATTTCATTACCAAAGATCCCACATCAAGACAGATATCAACAGGCCATACAATATTTCATATAATTGATATATATGACCTAGATATTTGTCAGACCTAGATCAAAACAACATTAATCTTAGCATCTTGTAGAAATATTTTTAATCTAACAAAGTATTTAAGGATTGCTGGTCCTGATTTTATGTTTAGTCCTTTTATATATTCTTTATCATTTTTCAGTAATGAACAGAGAGACACTCCTGGTCCTGTCTATATGTTTTGCTGATTTAGTCTTTATATGATTATTCTTTGTTATTTTTCAGTAATTAATAGTGACAATTATTTGGGACTGCTGTTTGGGAACACTTTGTGGTTAATAGCCCTGACATATTATATTTACATTACATTTCTGGGATACAGTGGTAAGTTATCATTATTTATAGACTGATTTTCTTTACAGACATTAAAACCTGTCTGGGAAGTCTTGTCTATAAGATGTATTTCTTTTAAGCCTATCATTATGTTCAGTTACAACAATTGATAATGGGGAAACAGCAAATAGAGAAATGAATTAGTTTTGTACATTAAATATGTTGCTATGCATCAGATTTTTCGTGTATGTGGTGTGTAGGTGCTCATGCATATGTGACTTTGTGTGTGTGCATATGTGTGTTTAGGTGTGCATGCATATGTGAGATAGTTTGAATGTGGTGTGTGTGTAAGGTGCACCTGCATATGTGTGTGCAGTTTGAAAATATATTTTCACATAGACCAAAACAATAGTCAAGAAATAAACCAAACAAAACAATATTATCAAATTATACACAGAAAACAAACATTCTATAACAATTTATATCACTATAAAAGTTTATTATTTAGAAACACATTATTGATCTTAAACTATAATTTCATTTATAAATCTCTGTTGCTGTTTTAGAATGATTTTATTTAAACTTAATTATTGAATTTTTCCCTAAATTTTTTAACAAATATTTCATTTTACTTTTCAGCTTTGCCTTATTTGAAAAATACAAGGACATTTCTGTTCCCGGTAATGGGCGTAATTTTTGTGTATATACTCTCATTGATACTTCGTTGGAATTTCTCAAAAGGGCTGTGTAATTTTTATGCGTACAGAGTGTTATAACTATATGTATTGAAAGTGTTGCTTGTATTTTAGTACTTGTATATTTTCTATGTTAAACACTAAATGATGAAGATCAAATGTTTTGAAATCCATGGTATACCAAACTCTGAAGGACATATTAATTAAATAAAGAACTGTTCGTCAGGAATCTCTCTTGTCATGGTTACAAGTACTAGTACAGGGTTTGTTTTCTGAATGCACAGTACTTGTTTGTCAATATTTGTTTCAAGCAAACAATAATTGTTTATTTTTTCTTACACGAGATATTGTATGGATTGAGGAATCTGATGTCGCAAGTGATTGTAAACATGTGTTGAAGAATGCTTGTTAACCCATTCACCCCTAAAGACACATTTGGACTTGTCTAATTCATTGATTTACAGATGAGTCTATTGTTTTTCAGGGGTTGATGAGTTAAAACACAAATTGTAAATGCCATGAATGGGGGCGTAGCTTTCAATCAAATATGAAATGTACATCAATGTATTTTATCAAAGATTTATAACCATGCAATATTTATTTATCAATGTGAATTAAGAATAAATACAAATCAGTGTATGAAATAAATATAGTCAACTATAACTGTATTCTTGTCTGGAAGGATAGTTTTAGAGCTATCTTGGTTGTACCATAATATTAGCTGTATGCACTGATTTTACTGTAAGCTATTCTGGTTGATATCATGAGTTATTGGTTGTACCTGTATTAGCTGTATGATGGTCAACTGTAACCATAAGTATTCTGGTCCGGAAGGATAGGAGTTATCTGTTTTACCAGAGCTGTATGGATGGTCAACTGTATCATGATATTTAGTCTGATAGTTTTGCACTGGTGGTACCATGATATTACTGTATGCACCTGTAAGTAAGTATTCTGGTCTGGAAGGATAGTTTTAGAGCTATCTGGTTGTATCATGATATTAGCTGTATGCACTGATGGTCAACTGTAACCATAAGTATTCTAGTCTGGAAGGATAGTTTTAGAGCTATCTGGTTGTATCATGATATTAGCTGTATGCACTGATGGTCAACTGTAACCATAAGTATTCTAGTCTGGAAGGATAGTTTTAGAGTTATCTGGTTGTACCATGATATTAGCTGTATGCACTGATGGTCAACTGTAACTAGTCTGGAAGAAATCTGGTTGTATCATGATATTAGCTGTATGCAGTGATGGTCAACTGTAACCATAAGTATTCTGGTCCGGAAGGATAGTTTTAGAGAGCTATATTAGCTGTTTGCAGTATGGTCAACTGTATAAATTATCCAGGTCTGGAAGGCTGTTTTATGCACTTGGTTGATGGATATTAACTATGCAGTGATGGTCAACTGTAACTTAAATTATCCAGGTCTGGAAGGATAGTTTTAGAGCTATCTGGTTGTATCATGATATTAGCTGTATGCAGTGATGGTCAACTGTAACTTAAATTATCCAGGTCTGGAAGGATAGTTTTAGAGCTATCTTGGTTGTATTATGATATTAGCTGTATGCACTGATGGTCAACTGTAACCATAAGTATTCTGGTCCGGAAGGATAGTTTTAGAGCTATCTTGGTTGTACCATGATATTAGCTGTATGCACTGATGGTCAACTGTAACTTAAAGTATCCAGGTCCGGAAGGATAGTTTTAGAGCTATCTGGTTGTATCATGATATTAGCTGTATGCAGTGATGGTCAACTGTAACTTAAATTATCCAGGTCTGGAAGGATAGTTTTAGAGTTATTTTGGTTGTACCATGATATTAGCTGTATGCACTGATGGTCAACTGTAACCATATTATTCTGGTATGCATTGTTTTGAGTCAACTGGTTGTACTTTATTAGCTGTATGCAGTGATGGTCAACTGTAACTTTAAGTATCCTGGTTTGCCATCTATCAGTGTATTTGTCATATATACATAAACTGGGCATTTTCATCCTATCCACAATAACTTTAATGTCAATTCTCAACAAAATTGGTACGAAGGTAACAGAGATTGTGATTTCAATGATCTAAAGTCAAGAGTTTTGTTGATCCAGAAGGAATTCAGATGACATGTTGGATGCTTTTGAAAACAAAATGTTTTATGCATAATTCATCTGTGATCTTAAATAGACATGATAAAATCTTTATTTTTTAACAATTTTCATTGCAACAAGGTACACCATTGCAGAACTGAAAACTGCATTTAGAATATATAGTGATTTTTCAATGGTGGATTTTTTGTTATTCAAGTTCTATTTGTTATTGATAATTAGAATGACAACTGTACGGTTATCACACATTTGTCTATGATAACATTGTCCAATCAACAGTAGTACATATTTCAGTTACATGTGATAATGTATATAATCCTGGATAGAAAGTTTGTACATCACATTTATGTATAGTTACATTTTCTTTTATATAAAGGTTACATTTTCTGTTAATAATAAGTGGGAAATATTTGTGAATTCAACTTGCTTTTTTGTCTTAACATGCTACATGCATATCATCATAATACATTTTTTTTTGTAAACTGACATAGAGCCTGTCAATAAAAGACGTGACAATGATTGTGGATTAAAGAGTCTTGTCTTTATTTGTTTTATTTTTTTTGTGTTTTTATTTTGTTTGAATTGTGTTTTTCGATACACTAAATAATTTTTATTCCCACTCCTTCTTCGTAGAAGGATGGGCATATTGCTTTGCCGCTCTCAGTAGGTCGGTCGGTCCATACATTGACATTTTCTGTTCATTATCTCTGCATTGGGTGCACATATTGAAATTGATTTTGGAATACAGATACATCATGAGAATATCTAGATCAAGTTCTTATTTGGTTACCATTTAACAATTTTTGACAGAGTTACGTCCCTTGAACTTAGAAAATTTCCACTAATTTAGTTTCTGTTCAATATCTCAGAAATTGAATCTTTTTATTAAAATTTATATTCTAATCAGGACTACATATTAGATGATGTGAATCTGGAATCTATTATCAGTCGAAATACTTTTAACAAACTAGATTTAGAAATATCACAAAAATTAGAAGACAAAATCATTTATTACGAACCACTCTTTGCATTAAAACAAATGAAAAACAAGTCTCCAGGAATTGATCGCTTCACTTCAGAATTTAACACGTTTTTTTGAAAGATATTAGTATATATTGGCTCAGATCTGTCAATGAGGGATTTCTTAAAGGTACTCTTTCAATATCACAAGGACAATATGTTCTCTGTATTATACCTAAAGGTGACAAACCAAAAGAGTTTCTAAAAAAAAATGGATACCTATTACTTTACTAAATGTATCCTACAAATTACTTTCTTCTTGTATCACATATAGAATAATGTATGATTAACATCTTCAATACACGAGAATCAAAAAGGATTTATGAAGGGTAGGTTTATAGGAGAAAGCACAAGGATCGTATATGATGTTCTTTATGAAACTTAAAGAAAAAATATACCTGGCATACTACTTCTTATTGATTTTGAAAAAGCTTTTGACTCGGTCTCCTGGAAATTTATAACGAAAACTCTAAAACTGTTTAACTTTGGCTCTAACATTATAAAATGGATAATTTGAATAATAATGCAAGTCTAAGTGTATCTAGAAATGATTTTCTCTCAAATTTGTCTCTTCATACATTTTTAACTTGTGTGCCGAAATCATGGGACTCTTAATAAGACAAAACAAAGTTATTTTCTTCCAATTTGCAAAGTACTCTGGTTTAAAACACAATATTACAAAAACATGTTCAATCTGGATTGGTAAAATTAACTCTGATACAAATTCATGTATTGAATATAATATACATTGGGAAAATGGGTCTTTTAAAGTTCTAGGTATTATTTTTACAGCTGATCTCAAGCATCTTGAATCAGAAAACTATGGAGCTAAACTAGACCAAATTCAAAAAGAAATCCGTCAGTGGAACAAAAGACATTTCACCAACTGGAAAAATCACTGTCATAAAATCGCTTCTCATTTCTAAATTAACAAACACATTTTTACTGTACTTCTAAGACCAAGTCCTGAATAGATGAAAAAATTTGAATCAACTTTTTATATGCCCGCCAAAGACGTCATATTATGGTATGGTGTTGTCCGTCCGGCTGTTTTATGCCATAACTTAAACAATTATGACCCGACTTTCGTCAAACTTGGTAGGATGCTTCATTGCGTGAACGTTCTAAAAAGTTAGTTAATCGTGAAATTTAAACTATATTTGGCAGAGTAATGCTCCTTTTATTGCTAAATATGAGCATTATGTACAAAATGCAAGAACTTTATTTTTCATTTAATTCCTTTCAAATTTGGTATGGTATCACAAGAAGCAATAATTTTTTAAATAATAATATGGGTTTTGTTGTCGTGTTTCAACTTTCTGCAGAATTGGGGTTATGGTCCTATGTGACTTAGTTTTTTCTGGTTTCTAGTGTTCAATTTTCTTGTGGGCTCAACTAGTCCCACAGTTTTCACCCGAATATTTCGCGATTCAGCATTTGTGATTGGTATCATATAAAGATGTGCATATCGTAAAATGAAGATGCTGGGTTAATATTCACGAGTTATAGCCCTTTGTCAAGAAAGGACGTAGAAAATACAAAAACTTTTCTATTTTTCGTTTAATTCCTTTCAAATTTGTTATGATATCGCAAGAAGCAATAATGTTTAACATATAATACGGGTTTTGTTGTCGTTTTTCAACTTTCTGCAGAATTGGAGTTATGGCCCTACGTGACCTAGTTTCTTGTGTTCAATTTTATTGTGGGCGCAACTAGTCCCATAGCTTTCACCTGAATATTTATTTCGCGATTTGGCATGTGTGATTGGTATCATATGAAGATGTGCATATTGTAAAATTAAGATGCGTTAATTTTCAGGAGAGGTATGGCCCTATGATTGTCAAAAAGGGACATTATGTAGAAAATGCTAGAACTTTTTCATTTTTCATTTAATTCCTTTCAAATTTGGTATGCAATAATGTTGAACATATAACAAGAGTTCTGCAGTTAAACTGGCAAACTTACTCACAAAATCAGCTTAGGTTCCACTGAATTTTAAACTCGCTGACAAGCGATGAAAGATTTTTGTTTAAAGCGCAATGCTCTTACCACTTGCATATGAAGACCAAATCTTTTAAGTGGGTTAAACTTTTTAACAATAAAAAGGACTTGTATATACGATTGAGAAATAAGATTAGGATACGAAGTAAATAATGTAAATACTAATGCATTAACATTAGAAAAAAATCACAAGACGACATACAAAAATATCAACAGGGAAGAGTGGACAAACGAAATCTACTGGAAAAGCCAGTGGTGCTAATAAAAATGTACATGTAATAAGAAATTTCCTAGATATTCATAGAATTTGAGCCTTGAAAGCTAAATATTTGCTTCAATATAATATGAGATAGTTATTATGATATTTGAAATCGACGCTGTCATACATCAACCATGAAAATTGCAAAGTATTGATCTAAAGTGATTCTTTTTAGCGTAGAAACTTGTGACTTGATATAGTTCGCCCGTTTGTATTAAATAAAGTTAAGGAAATGAGATAACCAGATCGAGGCAGATACTACTTAACAATATCAATAAACAAGATCCAGGAATTTTTATGTGTAAAGTATGAAAAAAGACTAAATGTTGGTTTATATACTCTATTCATCTGAGCAACGACCGTGAAGATTGAAAAAAGATAACAAAATAAACGTTGTTGAAAAGAATGAAAGAGCTATGGTAATACATTTGTAAACCAAAGTGTGAAGAGAAGTGCAATCCATGTGACGACAAATACACAGAGAGAAAAGAGTTGAAAATAACAATCCATAGGCGGTAACAGAACGGTAGGGAAAGTATCAATATCAAAGTGTTAACCCTAAAGAAGTGTATTAGATAAATTCAGATGATTTTTACTATAGGACAAACACAGACCTCTGGGGAATATAAAGATAGGAACTGAATGTAAAACTATAGATACCAAATATTATCTGTAAGAATGTCCAAAGGACAAAATACAAACACGGTCAACTTTGGACAATCACTGACCTTCGGAAAATTAAGAGGTGAGTTCAGATGCCATTGAGGAGTAAGTATCCCCTGCCGACCGATAACACCTACCGTGAGTCTGTTGTCAAATTCTGACATGGGATCAGCTGCCATGGAGTATTAAACATCCTTTGCCAACATTAATATTTGCAGGTATGTTAGTAAGCAACTCTTGCGGAACATTTACAGCCACCATTAATCTGCAGTGGAAGCAGGTGCCACGGAAGATCAAACACCTCATGTTGACTGGTAACATCGATTCTGGTTCACCGGGTATATTCAGAGGTGGGAACAAGTACCATGGAGGATCAAACATCTCGTGTTGACTGGTAACATCGACTCTGATTCACCGGGTAACACCTTATCAAACATCTCGTGTTGACAGGTAACATATTCAGATTCGGTGGTATACAGAGTGGGTACCATGGAGGAACAAACATCTCGTGTTGACTGGTAACACCTTATCTGATTCACCAGGTATATTCAGAGGTGGGGACAAGTACCATTTAGGATCAAACATCCGTGTTGACTGGCGACCAGGTATATTCACACCCAAGTGCCATTGAGGATCAAACATCCCTTGGCGACCGGTAACACCCACCATTAGTCTGCGCTCATATCTGTGTCATATTGGTATAACCCCAGTTACAATGGATTGTTATAATGGACGATTCAACGACCACTACGGAACCAGTAATTCAACTTTGAACTGAAATGACAAGTTGTTGCTATTTAAAGTTTTATTGGAATACAAAAGAACGATTAAGTCATTATAATTTTTTCATAAATTATCGTGTCTGGTTTTAGTGAAATTCCATAATGTAGGATTACTAGCGTATCATTGTTACAAAATAAAATATGTCTGTTTGGCTTTTAATACAAAGTAAATAAATGTGAAATGATCAAACCATGGTCACATCATATATTTTGGAAAACATTAAAGAAGAGTATAATAGTATTTCATATTCTTTGCAAGATGAACATGAGAATTCCAGTTCTATTGATAATGTTATTATAAAAAATGAAACACTATCTTTGACAAATGATTATTTTGAATACGAGCAAGGCGAGGCTGAAATCTTCGTTAAAGGTAGACTTAAGAATCATGTTAATTTTTGGAAGCAAATAGGTTGTTACAGTTTCTTCCAGAGATTTTTGTGTAGACTCTTCTTGTCAATCTATCGTGTTCAGTGACGCCATTATTACCGGTTATGGGGGTTATATTGTTCATAATCCCTTCAGTGTTTCTCATGGCATGTGTACAGAAAACGAAAAAGAAGCAAAGTTCTACATGGAGAGAACTAGTTACTGTAGAAAGAATATTAGCTTCAATTCTAGTATATCTAAAAGGCAAACCCATACAACGGTTTTCAGATAGTAAAAACGTTGTCCATATTATTGAGAGGGGAAGCATGAAAACATGTTTGCAAAGCATGGCACTAAAAATTTAAATTTATGTTTTCAAAACAATGTATCTTTGATCACAGAATGGATACCAAGTACTGAGAATGAAAGAGCTGATCATATCAGCAGATTTGTTGACTCGGATGATTGGGGTGTTTCTCACAAGATTTTTAGTATTATAGACTCATTATGGGAACTCCACGAGATCGACTTGTTTGCGTCTAGCTGTAATAATAAAATGCATATATTCTATTCCAGATTTTGGATGCCAAGTTCTACTGGTATTGATGTATTTACAGTTGACTGGCAGGGGGTTAACGGGTGGTTTGTACCACCGTGTTACATAATGTAAAGAGTGATTAAACATTTAAAGCAATGCTTTGCTTTTGGGACTGTTTTTGTGCAACATTGGTAATCGGCCAGCTTCTGGCCTTTGATACCTGATGATTCTGGTTTAATCAGAGAGATTAAAGCTTATATTGAGTTACCTGTGGAAAAGGAATTTTACCAACCAGGGAAGGTTGTAGATATTTTTGGAAAAGTAGATTTACCTTTTAAGATGCTAGCACTAAGACTTGATTTTTCTACATTATGAACCTTTTTCAATATCTTTATTCTTATTTGCTTTACAGATTTATTGATATACAAGCATTTAAAAACGATATATCAGAGCTTCCTAATGATTTAGCCGACACATTTATTTTTGTA